>QFEV01000700.1:5680-16886 GCA_003316405.1 Thelephora aurantiotincta
CTTTCGAAGAGGCGAAGCGTCATCTCATCTCGGCTGACACCCGATTCCAAGATGTGTTTGACACTACGGTTTGCACCCCATACCAAAAACTCGACCGGGTCGAGCCGTTCAGGTGGGTTTCCCCCCGTCGGCGCCGCCTCGACGCACCTTTAAGGCTCATCTGTGTCGCAGGACGCTCTGCACATCTATTTTGTGAGCGTTTCATGCTTCTACGACCCTTGTCCATGCGTTTACCTGCAGTTTTGTAGGAGCCAACAGATTTCCTGGATGGCTGCCCGTTCCATATGCCACCGTTTCGTTCGCTTGTATAACCCCTCGATGCCAGAGAAACCGACCGAAGAATCGTACGTACATCTTTTCTATTCCTCGCGCACGCGCGGGGTCTAACGTATTCTGTAGGGTGGCAGACATGAAATCCGTGGATGCCTTCTTCCCTTCGCCTCGACAGGTTGCCAACACGGACATCGCAACCCTAAGGACTGCAGGTCTAAGTGCTCGAAAAGCTGAATACGGTGAGACCCCACTCTCCTCTCGCCCTTCTCGTTGTTCTTATATAAGCCCCGTTGACTCGCTTGGGCTTAGTCCAGGATCTAGCAACTCACTTTGCTGATGGCCGCCTCTCGACCGAGAAACTACTTGCGGCGGAAGATGAGGAACTGTACACCATGCTCACTTCGATTCGTGGGATTGGTCGAGTGAGTGCTGCCTCGCCCGTACATCACAACTGAACTCTCAACGCATGCTCCTCTCGTCAGTGGACAGGTCAGTGTTTCTCCAGAGGTAAACAACCCTCCTGAACAACGGAGTGTTATCCCATTACAGTGGACATGTTTGCAATTTTTTCACTCCGTCGCCCAAATATTCTGCCAGTCGGTGCGTGGCCTCCAACCCCATCGAGTCCTATCACAGCGCTCAACGAACTTCTTCATAGGCGATCTAGGGGTGCAGAGAGGACTCTGTCGATGGTATCTTTCCCTGCACTCCGACGATCACCCAATCACGGTGTCTCCAGAGAAGAAGAAAACCCCCGCAAAGTCAAGATCTACAAGAAAGGGCAAGAAGGCTGCTATCAACGATGCGAACGAAGGCGTAGAGGATGTTGAAGCCGACGTTGACAATGGCACAGGAGCCAGTGGTTCCATAAGGACGGTCACCAATACACCCCCTCCGTTCACACTCTCTGTCACCAAGATCTTGAAGACGAAGCCACTGTTACAGCCACCTCCAGGTCTTCCAGATGGGTTGTCCGTCGCGACTCTCAAGTCTAGACTTTCAGGGAAGAAAGTAAAGTAAGCATCTCAATACCGCCCGTTCGCCGATTCTAGTCGGGTTTCCTCACATTTGGGACAGAGGCGCACTGCTTACCCCTAGCGAGACGGAAGAGTTGACAGATATCTGGAAACCGTACAGATCGTTAGGTACGCTCAACTTCACTTGATTGGACCCGACTCGGCTTTAGACTGATTAATCGCATCTCCCCTCCCAGGCGTGTACTACATGTGGTCCGTCGCAACTGCAGAGGAAGAGTAGAAACCGTGTCATTACGAAGCGACCAGATTATCGACAACCGAAGTAGAATGTATATAGTAAAGTATGTGCGCGAATGATGAGAGCTTACGTCCGTACTTGAGAGGTGACCGGTCCTAATGAGAAAGGGACAAAAAAAGCAACAAGCAAACGAGGTCCCGAGCGCGAATATTAACAGAATGAAATATATCCAAGGAGGGTGGTTGGGTGCAAAACTATTTACTTGCAAGGGAGTCTAGTTCAGCGACCGGCGTCCCATCCCGCTTTGACCAGCCTCGAAGCAGCAGAAACGGCGGCAAACGTGGAAGTTGGGATGGCGGGCAAAGAAACCCTCTCTAACCGGGGAGATGGTTTTTCTAGACGGACGCAGGGCAGTGCATCAACAATCTCTTCTACGTCACCCTTTGAGAATCCGTTGACCTTGACAGTGACATCGATGATTTGTTGAACATCGCCCGTATCGTCTCGGCTGGGGGAATCTGCGTACACAAGTCTCTCGACCATGCGTTCCGAGTCATCTGTGAAGGACCCTCCGCCGGGAGAGGTGAATGTCGCCTTGTGCCGAAGGACGAACAGGGAGCTGTCCGGCGACTCGAGGGGGATCCTGCTCTACGAGTGGAGATCAGAACATGTGACCAACATGCGGAGAGACAAGACTCACATCATCGGCTGCCTCCCAGATCCGAGAGGGTACATATGATCGTGGTTCGGGGGTTGTGAATCGCGTAGTGGGTCTCCTAGTGCTCTCGGGGGATGAATGCAATGTGATATCTACTATGGCAGAGGTGGATGTGCGGGGAATGGGATCATCAAGTTCTTCCTGGGAGTCCGTCTCCGAACGATCAGACTTAGGGGAGCCCATGGAGGACCACCGACGCATAGCGAAATTGACGGGTGAAGGCTTCATGGCCTGGCTCAGGAAAGCCCGCGGCCGTCGAGTTACGTGGACGCCTTCGGTCTCCCCGGGCGGGTGGACTCCGGCATTCAGGCCATCGGAATCCTGGGGAGTGACCAACTGGAGAGAATCCTCGGTGATCGAACTCGAGGAGGATTCGGCCCGGGGAGGAGGGTCAGGGTCGGAAATCAGTTCGTCCGGATCCGGGTCCATGGTCATAGGCACCCATTTTCGACGTGCTAGATTCGTGGGATTCGGCGCCACGCCTAGAAACCCAGCGTAGCCCCCCTTCCTAAACCCGCGTATTCCCACAAGGGAAGGACGCGGGAGTGTGGGTGAGAGAATTTCTGAAGCCTCCGCAGCTTCCGTGGAACAAGACCGTTTCATTGGGACCTGCTCCTCGGTCCTCGGGCGCTTCCGGGATGAGGTGCTGAGACGAACCGTTCCATCCAGAGGTCTGCCACCGGCGTCCGGAATGGATGTTTTGGTGGTCGCGTAGGCGCGAGACTTCGCCATCTGTACCTTTTCCATCTGTTCCCTAATTTTGGACCGCTCGTCTGCCCGCTCAGCACGAGATTTCCTCGGAGGTTGAGGAGGTGCCTCCCTTTGCGATTCCTTTGGTTTCGAACTGTTATCGGGAACCTGAGACAACTTCTGCGGGACCTGCGGTGCGGAAATCGACTTCTCGTGATCTTCCGTGGACTCCCTTAACTTACGGCTTGGTATATGGGGACGTCCACTCCGACTCCTCTCAACTGGCGGTGCCTTCACATCGACTTCTACTTTCTGACGTTTGGTGGGTCGCTGGTCTTCGTCATCTCTCCTATTCTTGGAAACCGCCTTAAATGATTCTGATCGCGGAATTGACACATCCTGAGATTCTTGACGAGGTTTCGACGAATGGGCGATGGAGGATGTGACCGGTAGATCGACAGGTGGTGGGGTCGGGTAGGCAGTTCCACCATGTGATACCAATCGGTATGGCCAGGAGACGTTGTAAATCTCTCTGTGTCGCATGCACCTGCCCGAAGTGTTAGGGTGGGGGTAAAATTGATAAGCGTAGCTGCGTACCTAGGGCACTCCAGGGAGGAAGCCTTTTTCCCCTTAAGCTTCTTTCCTTTCTCATCATACCCCTCAAGACCCCACACGATTTCCGAATCAACAGAAATCACCGGTAAGACCGCTTTACAGATCGCGCAGGTGGGTACGCCTTTAGGGACGGGCTTCTTTGTCGGGTTTACTTGTTGGGACGATCTCTCAGCCTTTCCAGACGGGTTTTTCCCTATCCCGAGATCAGAGGCCCTTGGTCGGAGCACACGTTGGTCAGGAGGCTCGGTCCCCGAAGTGCGGCCTCGACTCGAACTACGAAGCCGATCTTCTGGAGTGGCTAGTCTGGATGGCCCGGGGTTGAGTGAAGAAGACTTGGAGGGACGATCTCGCAATCTCGCCGAAGTTCTGACGACCGCATCCGATTTCGATATCTCCTCTGTAAACGGGGCAATCAGTATAGTTGATAACCGAGTCGACGTCACCGCGTGCATTTCACGGCAACGGCGGTCGGATGGAACCACAATATGGAACGTACTAGACATTGTTGAGGACTCGCGGGACATCTGCGGCGTCTCAAGAAGTACCCCGTTACTGGTAGTAGAAGGGGATGGAGACGTCAACGAGAGCAGAGAATCCTCAGCATCCAATTCAATCTTTGGGATGGTGGACTGTTCCCGTTCCTTGATCTGATTCTCTGGCATCACCGCGTAAACACCTCTACGTGTCCGCCTTTCGTTGACATTAAGAACGGTTGCGGACTCCCTGTCCTTTGCTCGTTGAGACGAACGGTCGGAAACGTCACTGTCGGAGTCTGAGGGTGGATTCATCCCCTCTTCAGGGGTGTAACCGCCTCTTCCCGCAATTTCACAGGTCTGACACAAGCAATGACGATTGTTCCTACCGACTGCGCCGCCGAAAAAGTTGATGAGCGTTGGGAACGAGCGAGAAGCATATGCCACTTACAGTAGTCATCGCCATAGTGAGCGGTAACCTCCTCTCCCACAGCGATGGGCTTGATGACTCTGAACGTGATGTAACGTCCCTCTCGAAACAGTTCGACGTTATTGCCGCAATCATGCTAGATTTGGTGGAATGAGCGCGTGATGCGGGATGGAAGTCGCCGGATGCGGCTCACATTGACAAAACGTGCGGGACCCAAGAACAAGTGGTTCTTCTTTAGCTGCTTTGAGTGAATAACGCTGAAGTCCCGCCTGATTCCAGATTGTCCTGTCGCAGTGGCGCATTTAAGTTCCCTATCTTCTTCATCCGTGAGGTCCGCCATGGAACCCTTCAATTCGGTTATGACTATGCCTGGGAGTAGGGGTCGGGTGGCGAGAATGCAGAGTTCGGACTTTCCGGTGGCATGGGCATATCGTGAGGTGTGGGCGATCTCGATGGAACCGTTCGGGAGGTAAAGTTCAAGATACCGGGAAGCGTGGCTGTAAGGTGGGTTAGGGTCCGAGGTATTTCAGCTTCGCGCGGGCTGCGTACGTGGCAAAGGCGTTGACTTGCTTGTCCGCATAATTTGAGAGGTAGTACCCGATGGGTCGAAGCCTGTGTAGTAGCAATTATGAAAACCACGAAGCAGCCGGTGGCTGACACAGGGAACCCACAGAAGCAAACCGTCGACCGCTTCGCGAATCACCACCGAAGGCTGGGCCCTCGCTACAACCAACTTTATGTCCGTGTGAGCATGAGCGCAAGGCGGGGGTTGTGGAGGGGGGAAATGAACGCACCTGCCGGACTATCTGGAGGATGTCGTTGGCATCGGTCTTGGGGAGGCGTCGGGAAGGATCCATCTTGTGAACGAGGAGGGGGACGCTTCCTGTGCCAAGCTTCTCGACGAACAAGTGACTGAGGAAGTCGTCGTCCCTCGAGAGGTCAGACATGTTCATGACCTTGGTGAACCGCCACGAGGGGGCGGGCGAGGGATCGTGAGTGCCCCGGTGTTTGGGCATCCTGAGTGCCCTCGAGGCTGGCGCAGGCTTGCGTGGTGGACTAGATGGTGGTGGTAGGGGGTAGGGTAACGGTGGACAGGATGACGATCGCACAGAGAACAAGAAACAACCGGCGGATGATGCTCTTCCGGTCACGCGTCTTCTCACGGCCGACTCACAGTGGGCCAAAACCCGAAACCCGGTTTCACTCCAAGGGCGACAATCACTCCGAATAGCACAGGCCAATCCGACTCGGCGACAAAGCTCGTATCCTTTCATCTCCCTGCTCGACGTACAACATACAGACCGCAAAGTATCGAACATACGGTGGCGTACTCATGCACCGTGCGCATGCTTCTGCTTCCCTGTCCGGATTTTCCTGACGTAGAACTGCAACCGAGTCAGCACGGCGCGCAGGCCACGGCCCAGAACACATACCTCCAACTCCTTCCCTTCCAGGATGTATCCGTCACCCCGGCCACTCTGGCCCGGTCGACTGGAAATTGCAGCATACAGACGACCAGCACCGAACTGACTCTCCAACAGAGGGTCAATCTTGGCTTCTTTCTTGCGCTGTTCGAGGACCCGTTGAACGTGGTTTGACTTTTTGGCAGGCTCAGCGGCACCCTCGGTCGTCTGAGGTTGCGCCTGGGCTTGGGCCTTGGCGCCCTTCTTGGTCACTGGTTGGGCGTACTGCACATCCGCATCAGCATATCGCCCTCCTCCCGCGGACCTCTGAGGGTGAACATACGTGGGCCTCATACCACTGTCTGAAAGGAGTAGCATCGACTTGGATGATGGCGCCCTTGACGAGGGTGTTCGTTCGGACGAGCTCATTATTGGAAGCGTTGTAAACCTGAAACAAGGTCGGAGTCGATCTTAAACCGATAAAGCATGGGACTGACGACACCGATAATCCTGGTCTTCTTCGTTACGTGCTCGCTTCCCCAGGCGAAGTTGCCAGACTCCAATCGAAGTGCACGGTACTTGACATTCCCACCCCGGGTCCGGACGGCGTGGATACGCTTAGGTCCCAATTTTGTGTTAGCTGGTTGACGACCCAACTCAAACTTTCTCTTCTTGCGGTAGTGGGCACGCTGTGCGCCAGAGGCTGAACGCTTGTGTCTTGAAGAACGTGAAATACCTAGAATCGCGATTTAGCCTCGAACAAAACGTGAAAAAAAAGTCTAACACACCTGTATTCCACCGTGGACGCGATGCACGAGTCCGTCATCAGCTGCAGTTTCACCAATTACCAGCAGAAACACTAACCCATATCGTCGGAGGCCCTGAGGAGGGGGTTGTGATGAGATCCGTGTGGCTGGTGGGTACGACTTTACAGTTTTCCGGAGAATGCCACACGGGTGCCTCGGCAAATGCCAGCCGTTTTCTCACGATTGCTACGTCTAATCGGAAAAAGCCGAGGGTGCCGAGCATTATCCGTGGATAACCCAAGTATACGATCGTCGTCTGATATACCTTCTTCTCGGGAGGTCCCGGCAGGAATTTGTCCCACGCTGAACTGATCGGAAAGATTTAGTTCAGGTCACCTAGCACGTTCGATATCCGCTCCTTATTTGGAACTACATATAAGCCTGCCTTTCTCTCTTCCACGTTTGGCTCGAGAAGTATCCCCTCTCTTTCCCCTGAACCCCCACCCCTTTGAAAGACAATGTCCTTGGAAGTGCCAGGATCTAGGGCCCCTCGCGTCAGGGGGGCATCTGCCATCGTGAGTGATTACTACAGATGCGCGTTCCGTCACCAATCCGTCGCCGACCCGTTATCTGATGTGCAGGACTTCAAATCGGCTACTAGTGGCGTGCACACCAAGACTATGCGAAATGAACTCAACAAGCTTGTCAGCACCGTCCAGGACCCAAAAACCCAGAGGGTATCTCCTCGTCGTCTGCGTCAATCCACGGCTTATCTAACAAATTGTAGGCTTTTGACATCGAGATGCAAAGCTTCTTCTATCTCTTCACTCGGTATCTGGTCGAGAAATCAAGGAATGAAGCCCTGTAAGCCACGAATGATTTCCCTAGACAACGCACTGATGCCTCCCCAGTAACTGGGACCTCATCAAATCCCCGGCTGCAGATCAGATCATCCCTTATGACAAGCTCCCTACTCAGTTCAACAACCAGCACCTGAACAAGCTCGCCGTTCTCAAGGTTAACGGAGGTTTGGGTACATCAATGGGTGAGTTTCAATTACGTCGTGGGCACCGCACCGCTCATCGTCATCACTGTTAGGTATGACTGGAGCCAAATCCGCTCTTGAAGTCAAGGATGACATGACTTTCTTGGATCTGACCGTTCGCCAGATTGAGCATCTCAACACCGCCCACAAAGTTGACGTTCCTTTGATCCTCATGACATCTTTCAATACACACGAGGATACTTTACGGATCATCAAGAAATATGCGAATCAACAACTCCGCATCACCACCTTCAATCAGTCTCGTTACCCACGTATCCTGAAGGAGGGACTTCTCCCCGTCCCCACGTCGGCATCCGACGATAAGGACAAATGGTACCCGCCCGGTCACGGAGGTAACACGACGTGCTAACCTCAGATGTTGTACATAACCTCTGACAACCTCCAGACCTTTACAATGCTCTGTTGCACAGCGGTGTCTTGGATCAGCTCATTTCCGAAGGCAAAGAATACCTCTTCGTGTCTAACTCCGATAACCTCGGTGCTGTGTAAGCGCAAAGGTCAACTCCTTTTCTCCATTAGGGTTGATCCAGATAAACAGGGTGGACCAAGCAATCCTCGAGCACATGATCGAGAGCGAAGCCGAGTTTATCATGGAGGTCACAGACAAGACGAAGGCCGACGTTAAGGTACGTATAGCCTGCTCTTCCAGCAGGTTGGGGGTTCACACTATCAAAGGGAGGCACCTTGATCGATTACGATGGCCAAATCAGGCTTCTCGAGATTGCACAAGTACCCTCTGACCACGTTGAAGACTTCAAGTCGAGTAGGTTCTTCGTGCATGCGAATGGGCCTTACCTGACTGGATAATTTACAGTTCGTAAATTCAAGATTTTCAACACCAACAATCTATGGATCAACCTCAGAGGTGATTTATCGATCGCGCATTCACTCTCCCCCTCTTCACCTGACGCTCCCCGGAATAGCATTGAAGAGAGTTATGGAAAACGAGGGAATGGACTTGGAAATTATTATCAACCCCAAGGCTATGGGTGACGGACAAGCGGTCATCCAGGTTCAGACCTTACCTTACCATTGACCGCGACGCACTGCTGACCCTCAGTTCGCAGTTGGAGACTGCTGCGGGAGCAGCGATTAAACACTTCAAAGGTGTGATCGTTCCCATCAACGTTGCGTACATAGCTGACACTCAAAATGCAGGACATGGTGTCAACGTTCCTCGTAGTCGCTTCTTGCCTGTGAAGAGCTGTTCCGATCTTCTGCTCATCAAGAGTGACATTTACTCTCTCGAGCACGGTCACCTTGTCCTCAACCCATCGAGGGTCTTTGACACCATCCCTGTTATCAAGCTTAGTGACCACTTTAAGAAGGTGAGCTCACGTGGTCCTTCCGAGTGCTACTTTCTGATTTCCCCGCAGATCGCTCAGTTCCAAAGGAGGTTCAAGAAGATCCCGCACATCATCGAGTTAGACCATCTGACCGTCTCCGGCGACGTCTACTTCGGCCGAAACATCACGCTCCGTGGAACTGTAATCGGTATACCTTGCCTTATTTGTGCCGCTGCGGGATGCTGACCTGAGCTTCTAGTCGTCGCGAATGAAGGGCAGAGGATCGATATTCCTGATGGTTGTATTCTCGAAAACAGTAAGCAACTCTTCAGGGATCTGTAGTTCAGTTGCACTAACCCGACCGTTCAGGGCTATTGTCCGGTAACCTCAACATGACCGTAAGTTTCTCGTGCCCACCTTGCCTTCTAGTTCTGAATCCCGTTCCAGGAATTGTGATGTGCTCGTATTGTCATTCAAAGGGAATGAATGGTGCAGGAAATTTTACGGCGTTAGAATGGAACGTATGTTTACCTCTGAGTGAAGCTTGAGCCGGCAAGGCGCATCGAACATGGACAATAGGGCTTTCCCCGCCTGTTTGATTTCCTTCCGACTGAGGCATTGTCGTAACCCTCAGACATGGTGCACGACGCATGAGGTCAGCGGCGAGGCGGTGTAAGCATTTTTGGCACCGTATGGGTTTCTCTGGGCCCCAGCACTTGTAAGGCTGAGATCCAAATATGCCAGCGATGCCGAGTCCGAGGCGGTGAGCACCCGTGAGAATGGCACCACTCGGCGCCTTCACTTGCATTTATAGGCTGCGGCCGCAGATAATCGCCTCAACTCTACATAGACCTCTGACCACCACCATGTCAGGATCAGGACGTACGCCCGCCCCGTTCGCTTCAACACTAACCATCCGATATCGACTCGTTCATTTGATTCGCAGGGTATATCGTCGTCTTCAAGGACAATGCCACCTCCGACCAGATCGAACAATGCATCAGAGAAGTCAACTCGAACGGTGTGCTTCCCTCGTCTTCGAAACGACATCTTGTGTGCTGACATGTTCCCGTGTGTCCAGGAGGCGACGTAACGCGTAAATGGGATATTTTGAAGGTGTGTTCCGATGGAGCTTGCACTATTTCAGACATCTGATGTCCCACACCTTTCCATCAGGGATTCGCCGCCAAGATCCCTGACAGCTACCTGTTCGCTCTTCAGAAGAATCTCGGGGACGATTCTCCCATCAAATACATAGGTCTGTATCTCTCGCGTCGTTTTCACCATATGCTCACTCTGACATGACTGTAATAAGAACCTGATGGCGCGGTCACCATCCAGTGAACACGGCCTCGACGCAGCGTGCCCCTCCCGACGATGTATCCGCGATTGTATGTTTAACTTCGAGAACGTGTACAATTTATCCAGCTATAAAACTAAATTACAAACAACTATGGGCACTCATGAAATGGGTCGTAAGGTCGTAAAATGAAATCACAGTAACCGGGAGTTGGTTGGTCACGCTTGGGGCTGAACTTCGGCGAGAGGTGGGTCGCGTAAGGTCGGCGGCACAATCGTGACACTAGGAGGGGGTGTGAGAACCTCGTCGTCGGTGCTTGGATTGCTTGGCTCCGGCGGCGGGGGAGTTAGAACAACAATATCTTGGGCTGAAACTGGGGGCAAATCTCCAGAAGGTCGGCCCGACCCTTCCTCCGCCTCCTCGTGTGGTGGAACTTGCTCGAGAGGAGCAGTATCGTGGATGGGGATTAGATTTGGTGTGCCGGGAGGGGGATCAAAGTCCCAAGAACGAGGCACAAGAGCAGCGGGCATGATCCTGGACACACGTTCATTATTTGTGAAGGGCCATTTATGGTGGGATATTACCAGGTTGCTGCGCATACAACACCCAACCCTTTATCCTGTCCCTGAATCGCGTTGAACTCGAATTCGAGGAACTGGGAGATATACCGGATGAAGGGCAGGATCTCTCGCACGCCGTTGTTAACGGTTGCCATCGCCGTAAGGAGGTTGAGGACGGTCTTGGAGATCGATTGTGCTCTCTGCATGCCTGTTATCAGAAACCGTGCGGAGTGAGGCGTGAGAATGGACCAACCCGTAGGTACGCAAGCGAGGGAGGGGGCAACACAAGCTCAAATCCCCACCAATCTGCACAAGGAGTGAGAGAGTTCTCATGTCAGCGCTAGTGATACCTACAGGTTAGCACCGACACCCTGTCCACCGGCGGGTATACACCTGGAAAGTGTCAGTTTCGAAGACGAGAATGGGCGTAA
>QFEV01000703.1:0-65302 GCA_003316405.1 Thelephora aurantiotincta
GAGTTTCGTTTTTTTTTTTTTTCACAATAACCGGTTTCTAAAACATTATCGTGCAGACCGTCGTACTCCCGTCCGGTGAAGTGATTCAGACGCGGAGGCGAGCACGAAAATCATCGGCGGGATTCGATATTACTAAATTGTTTATTGGTGCTGAAGGAACACTTGGGATCGTCACCGAAGGTACGCTGGGCCGTCAGCCATGTAAATGACTCGGCCAATCGGTTTCAAAGCGACGCTCCGCTTGGCACCTACCGTACCAAACAAAGTTGCAATGGCCCAGTTTCCCAATGTCGAACGAGCTGTTGAAGCTGTCCAGGAAATCCTTAGGACACCCTACGGTGCAAACATCCGTTCGTTTATCCCTTTACCAGGTGCTACTTCCACTCATGACCGGTCTAGAGTGTGTCGAGTTGCTGGATGACAACAGTGAGCTCGAGGTCAATCTCCCGTGCTCTTTCCTGGGCTGAGGGGGCCGCAGTGATGAATGCAATCAACAAAGCAGGAATGGTTCAGAAACAATATCCCACGCAAGATTCCCTGTTCTTCAAAATCCAGGGAGCACCAGAGGTGATCTCAAGAGCGGCAGAGGCACTGGAGGCAATCGTAAAGAAACATTCCAGCACTCGGTTTGAGTTCGCCTCAACCGAGGAACATGGGAAAGAAATGTGGGAGAACAGAAAGATGGCACTATTTTCGTCGTTGCAGCTCGAGCCGGGGCTGCGTTGCTGGACCACAGATGTTTGGTTTGTCCTGTCCCGCCTGGGTTGTCGAGGTCGGGACTGATTGTCTGTCAGTGTTCCAGTATCCCGGCTCCCAGAATTGGTGTACGAAACCAAAAAGGACCTCGCTGAGCACGGAATAAAATCGACGATTGTTGGGCATGTCGGGGACGGTGGATTGATCTACTTGAGGCGGTGGGGCCTGTGTCTGACTCTACTTGTTAGGAAACTTCCACGCGTTGCTATTGTTCAAGGGAGATGATGAGTTGTCCGAGGTGAAGGAAGCTGTTCATCGGATTGTGGACCGAGCGATTGCAATGGACGGAACGTGTGGGTTTGTGTGCTGTTGACGAGCAAACGACAGGTTATTTATGTTCTTGTTGTTCGCAGGCACGGGGGAACACGGGGTAGGGCTTGGAAAGAAGGAGTATCTGGTGCGAGAGCTTGGGGTGGGGACTGTACGACTGATGAGGAGGATCAAGGAAGCGATCGACCCGGATGAGCTATTTAATCCTGGGAAGGTGAGTTTGTGGACTGGATTTGGGGGGTGACCTGTCGCTGACGACCTGGGGGGCAGCTGTACGCGGATATCGAGAGGGAAGAGGATTAGCAGCACTAGATTTTTTCCGACAAGCAGTAGAGATTTGGGGGGAGCGTGCGAATCGAGGAGATGTTACCATATGAGGCAGTAGGCGGGGGACTGCTTACGTGTTCCCGCCCTCCTTCGCCTCAACGCCGCCGTTGCCTCCCCGCCGTCAGCGACGACGACCGACGCCAATACGTCCTCGACGCGGCTGGTCCACTCGACCGTCAAGCGATCACCTTCCGCGCGCGCCCCGCTCTAGACTCTTTCCCTCCGTCTCTTGTCATCCATCCCGTCCCACCGACAATGCCCGGAAAATTCGACCCAGTTAGAGACGCTGTTTTAAACTCACCAGTTACCCAGTCTCCCCCTCAGTCTTTATCCCGCATCGAGCTCCCCTATACCTCCCCAACCTCCCAAACGAGCGCGTCCGCATCCGTACCCTTCGACCGCAGGACCGTCAGTCCTATCAACAGGAGAGCTACGGACCTCGCAACTCTTCTCAACGGCCCATCCCCGTCCGAATCCCCTCTCTTCACCCCCACCGCATCCCGTCCTCCCCGTTCGCTCTCAGATCTCCTCCAACCCTCTGAAAAGTTGTCCGACGTCCGGCCAATTCACCGCCCGCCTCCTCGTGCGACAACCACATACGATGATTCATACCAGCCCCAGTTAATCCATTCGATATCCAACGGTCAGTTCACGTTTAGTGTTCCACAGGACTTTCCGACACGCCCCCAATTCTCGAATCCCCCTCCATCAACCGCATCACCCACGCGCTCGCCCATATTTTCCGTCCCTTCCAGACCTTCTACGTCCTCATCGGCAACTCCAGCAACCCCAAGCCACCCAACCGCAAAACCCTCCCCAACAGTTTCCGTAATGTCTCTCAGCATTGCAGAGGATCCACCCCAACCTTCGCTACCCCCGGCAACAACCATGCCCCCTCCTCCCGTGCCCCAGAAGTTGACCACCATCTCGTACAGACCCCGATCATCTTCACGACTTGTACCTCTCACCCCCCAGGAAATCCGGTTCTACAACGATCCAGAGAAGAGTAGGAAAGGCTGGCTTAGTTTATCCAAGAAACGGAAACGTCCGCTTGCCGACGAGGGAGACAACAAGAGATCTAAAGACACCGGTACCATCATGCAGCACTGTGTGTGTTTCCCCTCAGATTTCTCGAATGGCTTGATCTCATACCCACTCTTAGATGATGACCGCCCAGAAGTAGGAAGGGTCCTCCGACAAGATTCTCCAATAATTGGCCTCAAAAACTTCAATAATTGGATCAAATCCGTTCTATTTGCCAACTTTTGTCACCCCGCATTGGCATCGAGTTCTGTCATCCAACGTTCACGTTCCGGTCCTAAAAAGGCTCCCATCACAAGAGGAAAAGTACTGGATATGGGATGTGGCAAGGGAGGCGATCTCAACAAGTGGGCAAAGGCCCATATAAGCGAATACGTCGGACTGGGTAAGTCCCATCTCGTTACCCCTCACCTCTCAAAGTAACACATCAAATGCCCCTTTCATCAGATGTTGCATCCATATCCATCGAACAAGCTCGACAACGGTATGAGGGTTCCAAAGGACCTCGTTTTGAAGCAACTTTTGCCGCGTGTGACTGTTACGGCGTCTCGATATCGACTGCTTTGGATCCCGATAAACTCTCAACCCCTTTCGATGTCGTGTCTATGCAATTCTGTATGCATTACGCGTTTGAGACGGAAGAGAGAGCGCGATGCATGCTTGACAACGTTAGCAGGTGGCTAAGATCTGGCGGTGTCTTTGTGGGTACGATACCGAATTCGGGCCAACTCTTGTGCGATCGTTTGATAATCAAAAACCAATCAAGCTTCCTAACGAGCACGGTTGTCGACACAGATCTAGGTTACGGGGCTCTCCCGACCATTCATTTGGAAACAAAATCTACAACATCCGCACCGACACCCCAGTGCCTAGTGATAACGAAATGCCTCGGTTCGGTTTTCGTTACGTGTTCTGGCTCAAGGACGCCGTCGAGAACGTGCCCGAGTTTCTCGTACTTTGGGACAATTTCGTACGGTGAGTTGTCCCCTTCCCTTTCTAGTCCAGTTATGTTGGGATTGATCACCTTCCAAGGCTTGCGGCAGAGTACCGGCTGGTGCTTAAATATCGCAAAGAGTTCCACGACATGTTCACGGAGTTCAGCGAACATTCTGAATTTGGACCCCTCATGACTAGGATGAAAGTAATCGATGACCAAGGGGACAGCAAGATGGATGAAGAACAGTGGGAGGCTGCCAGTGAGTCCAACGTAGTAGAGTACCCCGCAAGTGCTTAACTGACATTGCACTCAGACATTTATATTGGATTCATCTTCGAAAAACAGTAATCATCCGCTTTTGTGTTCTGCTCATTCCGCTCTGCTTTTTGTTGCTGCTGTCTTCTGCATTCCCTTTTGTATATCTTTATTACCCTTCGCATTATCGTACACCACCCCCTCCCCCCTCGTCGGGCTCGTCATGACACTCTACGCCCGCATATATGTAGGAGTTCTTAGACAGTTTCCTCGAGTTGTGTGGATTGAACCCGTCACCGACAAACTGTATTGTCCCGTTCACGTGACACGAGACGCAACCATCCCATTAAGATGGAGGTACAAGTATGAAAAATTGGGCACATAGGTGAGACCTGCATAGATAGAGACAAACGGAAGGCAAATATACACGCAAAACGGAAAGCACCAGAGCAATAAACTTGAAAAAAAAACCCTCTACTCTTGGCCAAAACCGACAGTCTCCCTGTAAAACGTATAAGCAGACGCATCGAGATGTACGGTGAAAATGTACGTACTCCACTGCGAGTGTCAGCTTGTTTTCCAATGTTGCATAATCCTTGTACGGCGGTAGGTCGATCCTATTGAAACACGTATGACTCTTTGGAAGTTGCGAGGGATCGCCGGATTTTTCGATCGTGAATCTGCGAGGGCCATCGGAACCCTGCAAATCTTTGAAACCGTTGACAGGAATTCTGGAGGTTCCGGTTGCGAACTGGAGCAAACGGGATTTGCGTTCTGCTGGCCAGCTTCGGACGCACTGCCAGAACCACTGGATGACATCGTCGGTCGTCTCATACCCTCGGTAGTCCGTGAACTTGCTCCAATCGTCACTGTGAATGTCCAGTAATTAGTGTAAAGCCCGCAAAGAGGAAGAGGGGGGTAGGTTGCGTACACATCGATTTCGGACATGCCGCCGATCAAAAGCTCAAGCTCTCGCTCGTCAAACACATTGATGAGGTCCTGAGGGATGAGCTCGCTGAAACCCGCCATGAAAGCTTCAAACTGTTCGCTGACGCGTTTGGAGATACGGTACTCCACGATTGCGTCCACATATTCCTTCTTGTTCTCTTGCGTCACTGGGATATCTGCTCCGCCAGGCCTCAATTCTATGGTAACCATTTCACCAAAGCGCTCTTCAGTAGTGGTGAATGTCTCATCAATGACGTCTGTGATGTCATTGTCCCTGGGATGAAGGTCAAGTGATTGACACAAAAGTGCGGCTGGTAGAGGCGACGCACAACATCCATGTCAAGCCACGGTGCAGCTCAGCATCCACACTCTCCAAGTCTGCGACAACAACCTTCTTCTTCAAGATCATCTTGTAAAATGCAACAATGAAGTATGCGTCCAAGAACCGACGATGGAAGATTCCCAAACCGAGACACCTTCCAATGAACTTGAAGTAGTTCAAATGCTCGGGATTGACACCAGAAGCAGGGTTGATCTGGAGGGTATAATTGTCGTGGGCCGAGTACTCAAATAAGCAGTAGAAGGGGTTGAACATCTCGTGGGATAGGAGGAAGAAGAATTCTCTGTGACCGGAGTTAACGCACGATCTTCCGAGTACAACGACGTCGCAACCAACCTTGACAAACCACCATAGTCCAAACCATCTTCTCCGTCAAACTTGATCATCAACCGTTTCTTGAGGTCGTTAGGGGTTTGCCTCATGATTTCTGCGTAACTGTCCTCGAAAATGTGGTTACGCCTGACTTTGATCTGACAGTTACCAGGTTGGGTACGCATGGCGGGCTGACTCCTGAAATAGATGAGTTTCCTCCTGAAATCACGCTTGTACTGTGGGACATTGGCATCAAGTGACGAGGGCATGCGTGGATCGTCCCATGTAGTTGTCTTGGTATTGTGGTCAACAAAGTAGACACGAGCAGTCGAGGTGAGACGCATCTCCCAACCAGATGGCAAGGGTCCAAGTTGTGCCATGGTTTGTGGTTGCAAGGATGTGTTCTGGCCGTTTGGTCCCATGACGCGGATCACTGTCTGGCGTCGGGGATCCACCCACGTCGTAGTCCTGGTATTATGGTCAACGTAGTAGGCCCTTCCCTCGGGGGTATATCGCTCTTCCCATCCCGCCGGTAGTGGTCCAGCTCCTGCGGTAGTGGAATTGGTACTTGCAGCAAGGGCTCCAGCGGCAGTATTGACGGTTGCGGTTGTGCTCCTGGAGACCTGAGCGGGGTTTGAGGTTTCCAACATGTCATCAGCAAGGATACGACGGTTGTGATTGTCACGAGCGGCATTTGTCTCCCCGTTTTGTGCATTGTTGTTGATCGCTTGATTTGTCGAGGGTCTGTTCCAGGTCGTACTCCTCGTGTTATGATCGACGTAGTAAGTTCTACCGAGGGGATCGATCCTACGCTCCCAACCAGGGGGCAGAGGACCAAATTGATCTTCATGGGGATTGAAGTTTCGCTGGGGTACAGCCGAGTGCGATGGATTTGTTGGCCCGTGGTTCTGTTGGACCGTATTGATTACTTGACCAGGGTTTGACCCTGACAGCGGTCTCGGCTGGGGGTTCGGTTGATGGGGCTGCGGCTGCGACTGTACGTCGTGCAACTCGGGGTTTGTAACATGAGGGATGCTAGGGGATGGCATTTGCATGGTCGGCGTCGTTGTGACATTGGAGGTGGCCTGGGCACTGGTTTGGCGCGATAGTGATGGGTTTCCACCGCTACCGCTACCGCTGGTGTTGTTGACGGATATGGAAGAGTCGTTGATGTTCATGCGTGTGAACGTCTCGGTAACCCCGGGGACCTGGGAGGGCCCGGGGTTGCTAATCGGTTGGTTGACGTTGGTAGAGAGGTAGATGATGAGCTTTCCGTGGACAACGAGGTTGTCGTTCGACTTCTTGAGATCGAGTGTGAGCATTTCTGCGTCGAATCAGTCAGGTCAGGCGGGTTCAAATCGAGACACCGGGAGCGTGCCAGAAGACGGACCATGACCGCCCAACTCCAAATCAATAACGTCTGCGACCCTAATGTTGACAACGCCAAGGAAGCCTTGATCACGTTTCTTGAATTTTCGCTGGTCAAAAATCTGAACGGCGATGATGGACGACTCCTTGACGTTGCTGGTGTGCGGTGGAAAAAATGATGAAGGTGAATGGGTCTGGAGAGGGTCGGAGAGGCTTACATATCAAAGCTCTCGTTCCAATAGGGATTCAAGGTCTTCTTGATGACGCTGCTCGTATGGGTTTGTTCTGCGTCGACGGTGATGACTGCGAAGGGGTCTGGAAGACGAAAGACCTCGCGCTTGGACAAACCATCGGCGGCAACGACTGAGAAGGGAGGTGTGAGGAAGACAGCGTTGAGGGCGAAAACGGGTGATTGAAAGCACCTGTGATCCTGAGCGGCTTCCTGGGAGAGGGGGGAGGGAGATGAGCAGGAGGAGAGGGGAACAAAGGTGGGGAGGGGAGACTTACAACGCATTCTGGGAGGAGGACATCGGGCAAGGATGAGACGGATTGGTCTGGCTGAGGACGAGAGAGACGGAGACGGAATCTCTACGCCGGGCTCCGGCCAGACTCGCGGACAACGCCGGCCGGTTATTGTTTATTTGTCTAAATATTACTCATAGTCCAACTATCACAAACGAGCCATCCTGAGCTACAGCCCCCCACCCACCCGCTTTCCGCCAGAAAATCCCAGGAGGTTCTGTATGAATACGTCCGAGCGTCGATGGTTGGGATCATGACTCGAGTATAAGGACAGTCGAAAGGACGGTCGCATGTTGAGGAGCTGGTTCTCGACTCTGGCCCGCGAGGGGCGTCTTCTTCTCTTCAAAGTATACGTTGGATCGTACTCCGGAGTCTTGTAACGGACTAACCCGTCTTCCGCGGAAAAATCTTGCACAACGATCTTTGGGATGACCAGGGAACAGACACTTCCCTGTGAGCTCAGGACCAAAGGTTGTCCATCGAGGAAACGAGGGTGACAATGTGCATTGAAAGGGGTATCGGAACCGACGTGGGTTGTTTCTGGATTGAGAGATGACCTCTCTTCAGAGATTGACGAAGGTGAGGACCCAGCAGACTCCTTTCCCAGTGATGCTTGTAGATGTGAAGGCGACGCAGTTGGGGCCATGCGACAACCAGGGCAAAGTACGACGCCGATAAAGAGGTACGATGCAGCGAGTGAACAGGCACACAACCCTCGAGCGAGGAAGACAAGGGATCTCCACCAAGCACACACAAGATCCCAGATAGCCATGGGACCGAAGAGGAGGGTGAACGTGTGAACGACGTTGTGGGAACAGGAGGTGCACAGACACCGTCCATGATCTCGGATCAGTCCGGGAAATGCACGACAGGGGGAGAGGGATGGAGATTTCCGGATTGTCGTCGATGCCGTAATCGAGGCAGGACTACTCTAAGCACCGAGTCGTACAAGGCAGTAAATCAAGACAGGCAGAAACGTCCAAACGAGAAACGACCCGGGTCCCAGACATTGCATTCTATGCAATCGACATTAACGACACGTTTCCCAATAAAAACAGCGAGAGAAAGGAGAAAAGAATCGTGGACAGGAGAATATTGTTGCTAAAGAGGGGGGTAGGGGGCGAGAGACGATGGGGGAATGAAGATGGAGATGACACGCATATATGGAACAGATGCAGAGAAATGGTGGAATGAAGTTGGATTACAACAGTCGTCTACGTCGAGTGGAGTCCAGGGAAATGAACAGTTTGTCAGCGTAGCTGTTTAGCAAAGCTGATCACCAGAGCGAAGGACGGCCGGCAGGTGTTATGTACAACCATCCTTCCGAGAAAGGATGTGGGAACAAGCAGCAACTTGGAGCGTGCAAATTAGCACACGACGGTTGGGTGCAAACGAGTAACACGAGGGCCACGATGGAAATTGCTTGACGTGCTTCCAGTTAGATGGAGTAGTGGAACAACATTCGAATTTTGGAAACACAATTATCGAGTTGGAGTTTCTGTCGTCAACGTCAACGTAAAGTGCGAAGGGGCAAGTTCAGATGGAGATTTCTTCCCCTCGACTTGTCGTTGGAAACCTGCGTGAACAGATGCACTGGCATCGCCTTCAATGGTCCAGGCGCATTGGTCCGTAGGTCTCCGCCCTGATCAATTGCACGCGTCCAATTTTCTTGCCCTTGAACATCATGCTAGATCCGGAAGCTCGATTTGGGGGCGGGCAAGGACTGTCCCCAATGTCTGTCTCCTCATCTTCGCTACAAGCAGTGGTATTTCCATCTTCCGCCAGGGTCGCTAAACCAGTGTTGCCGCCGCGACGGGTGCGGGCCGCCGTTGCCGCAGCGAACAACGGGTGTTTAGCGGCCCCGTTGGAGGGGGCGGTGTTGCGCTTTTGTTGGGCGGCAAATGTCATCTTCGCGCACCCAGAGAGGCTATCCCCATATGCATAGCTCTTTGTGCGCCCGAACTTGGCCTTGCGGAACTGGTCTAGATCCTCCCGCCTCGAGGTTATGTGATTAGGATCGTCCATCTGGACGTAGCCGTGAGGGGGGTCACAACGATGACCATTGTCCTTGAAATAGCCGGAGTAACCGCCTTCCAGGATATAGACTTCTGGGTAGTAAATTTTGGGGTAGATGTAGTTGTTCGTAGCCCTGTCTTTAGAGCGCAGGTGCTTGGCACTGGGTAATGTCAGAAGGGAAGCATACCGAACGCGTGAGCCAGACGTACAAGGTGGGGGCACGTTTTGCGCTAAATTCACAGTGGAAGATGAGAACGGTCTTCCCGGAAGAATCCCCGCTGACAGATGGCTTGGGCTTGAGCGCATTGGCGCCGAGGAGAAATTCTTCGACAGCGGCGGTTGTATTGATGTTGAGGGCGCCGGCAATGTGCCCACCGTTGTACTCGTAATCAAACCTACAATCAATAATGTGGTACGATGTAAGCTTGCTGTCATACACCCCATCTAGGAGATTGTTCAACTGGAAGAAGAATTTAGCGTGAAGGAGGGAGGATGAGGATGGAGATGATTCGCACAGTCTGCTGGTTGATTCTCATCAGACCATCCTCCTTGACACGATGGCAGGGTAAGATTTTTCCGTGGGCCTCATTGTCACCAAATCCTGGGGCAAGCCATCTGGATCGAGGGCTTGGCTCGGCGAGATTGCGTGGGCTTTCCGACTGCCTGGATGGTGTGAGACGGGGGACGGGGTTCGGGCGAAGGTTATCGGAGCCATCACATCGCCTGAGGGTCTTGTTTTGCTGACGTTTGATGTATGCCTGGGCCGGGGAGGCTTCAACAGAATCAAAGCTCTCCTCGTCGAGGGGAGAGGAAGGGATGTCAACGGTATTGGGGGGAAGCATGGCAGAAAAAGCACGTCGAGCAGGAAAGAGAGAATCCGTCTTTTCTAAGGTCGGGTACGCGGACTTGGTTTGAGAGACAGGATTGACTGGTCCGATCGCAGAGAGAACTAGCCGCCTTGGACGCTTGCTGGAGGGAATGCCGAGGCTATCAAGACCTGGTTTGGCGTTTTTGGTGGGAAGACCAGCGCTAACGATGCGTTCTAACTTGCGAACGGATGGTGAAGATGGGGGGGGTGAAGATAACCTTTCGGTGCGGGAGCGAGTGACTGATTCTGGGGAATGAGAGCGTCGCTTTCCTGGAGAGGCGGTTTGGGTTGAACGTTGGGGGGATTGAGCCTCGTAGAACAAGGCGTTGAAGCCGGTGATGGTAGGAGAGGCAGCAGGTGCATCCCAATCCTTTACAGAAATGCTGATCTCTCGGGGGTTGGTATTGTATGACGTATCAACGTCCATGGGGTCGCTGCGATCCTGAGAGTCTACTGGTCAGAGGGCATCACTCGATAGAAAGATAGGGGGGACAAACCATCTGGGATGAATCTGTGGTATCGAGAGTTTGTTCGGGACGAGAAGGAGCCATCCACTCAAAGGGGAGTGCAGCTCGCTGGAGCTTCTTTCCGGAGGAAGTACCGGTTCCTGAGCTGATGGAAGACGGTGGATGAAGATTCTCGTTGCTGACATCGCGTCCAAAGAGACGAGCTGAGCTGGTAAACGCGCGGGGTCTTGTGGCCAACTTTGAAGGGGCGACACGGGCGGGTGGGGCGGGGGAGATATCCATTGGGACTGGTGATGCAATGCGGTTGTCGCGTTCGTCGACTGTGGTAGGGTTTAGAGACATGTTGGAGGCGAAGGAGAGCTCGAGGTCATCAGAGATATCATCAAAGATTTCATTGGGGACGGGATTCGAGGTTTTTCTCGAGGGGAAAGATGGAACCTGGAGAAAGCGGGTAGAGGCATGGGTTGGGAAGAGGGGGGGCATCGCGTTGGGTAGAGGGTGGATTGGCTGGTCTCTCTTCGGTTGCGGTCGGTGGGGAACTGGAGGGACGTATCGCATATTGAGGAGGGGAGGGGATGGACAAGGTGGAGGTTCGAGTTGAAGAATGAACCATAAATCAACGTGACGTCCGGAGAACGGCAAAGGGTAAAAACGCGTACCGATAATTTGTACAGGTGGCTCCGGAGGATGGGAAGACGTGATGTGTGCGCCCGCCCTAGGGATTGATCAGTACCTGTCGGATCAGATTATGGCCCAGAGGGGAGAGACAATGGGAAGGGTGCATGGCGTCCCAAGGTCACGCTGATTGTTTCGCCAAATGGAGAGGGGCGATTGGTCGCATCATGGCTTGTTCGGGCCAGGGGAAGGAGAGGACCAGGCTGGCACCCTCCGTGGTTTGACCACGCCCCTTGGGCTGTTCGAATAAAATGCTTACCAGTTGTGACCGAAAGAGTGTGGTTACGGAGGAGGCCGTTCCTGGAGGGGAGAGAAAAGGCGAGTTAGGCTCAGTGCGGGCTGGGGATGCGGGATTCTGCGAGAGAAGAGGAGGTGGGCGGCCGGTGACACGGTGCTCGCGATTGGCAAACGAAGGAGAGAGAGGGGAGAGAGAGAAGGACAAACAACGAGTGTATTGGGATGTGGGTCCGCGGGTTGAGAAAAGAAAAGATGCTCACGGAAAATGGGATTGTTTGCTGACGGAAAAAAAGAAAAGGGGCAACGGGCGCAGAGGAGAGCAGAGAGGCAGCGAGGGAACGTGGAACCGTTTCCTGGGCGGGGAGCGCTATGGGTTTGGTGAGACGAGTCCAAAGTTCAAGTTTGGAATCTTCAGAGGCGCGCCACCCCCACGTGCTTGGTTCATTTTGCACGTGATCTACCTGACCCACATCTCTCCGATAACCTTCCACTCCTTCACCACCGAAACCACCGGCCCGTCGCCGACCAAAAGCACCCGAAGCCCTCCCACGGCACAGAACCCCCTTTTAAACGGGATGTATTCCACCTTGAACTCCCGAGAGACTCCCTCCCCTCCCTCCACTTTCATCTCCAGCGGAAATGCGCTTGCACCCGCGGGCGCCGCTCCCCTCTTTTTCGCGGCATCCTCAGACAACGCGAACGGCGATGGCAAGACTATTGCTTCCCGCTCATCCCCCCCCTCATTCTCCCCCTCCTCCCTGTACATCACCCGGGGTGAAGCCACCAACAACCTCTGAGCTAAACTCTCCGAAAACGAAAAGTTACCCCGAGGCGGCGTCCCAGTTGGGGATGGTGTACTTCGACCAGAACTCAGCGTGATCGAATCCTGCCGCCGCCGTCCAGTTTCCTCCTCTTGTTGAGGCTGCCCGACGACCGTCGTACGTATTGGCAACAAGTGCTGAATGAAAAAATATAGCGTTTTGCTCGTCTCTTGCTGCGCTGCTGCCAATACCGTTAACCGACAGGTCATCTGGAACGGCTTATCGACAGCTATCTCCTCCCGAGGGAATTCGGTCACCACCAAATCCACCGATACGCTCTGCACCATCGGTAGCGTCGTCGTCGACATATGCGGTGACATCGGCGTCGTCCCGGTACGACCCACTCTCGGGGCAAACGGTATAGGCGATTGCACTCTCCCCGATACCGGTGGTGTCTGCGGTCGATACGGATGTTGCGGTGACCGAGATCTCGGTGGTGTGTTGCTTCCTCCCACAGACGCACTCTTTTGCATGTGTAATGGTAGAGCTGATGCCGGAGCGGTCGGAGCTATCAGTGGTATTCGTCGAGATAACATCTAGCATCCGATCAATTAATTTCCGCCTATCAACCAATCGCGCCCACGTACCGACGTTAACAACCTTCCTGGTTCCCCGAATGATGATCTCCAAGCGATATCCAGTCGGCCGAGAGATATCACACTCCCGGGAGCATGTGTGATGGGCAGGTCCGGCAGCACCTTTGGCGCGAGAATGTAGATGTACTGTCGCATATCTTGGGGCTCCATCAATGCATTATCGCCCAAGAACAATCCGTCCTGCGTGTCACTCGAAGCCGTGTTTATGTCTTCAACATCCCACCCGTCGGCGCATTCGAACCCAACCCTTTGGAACCACAACGCATCCTGGGTCAGGTTCTGGATATGAACCTCCAGAAAAACCTTTTCCCTTTCCCTTCTAGACAAGAGTGCCGAAGGCGATCTCGGTAGATGTACCTTGGTCTTGACTGACAGGGGGTTCGTTACCTTGATCCCAGACCATTAACAACCATCACCATCCTCTTCGCTAGTCGACATACCGAGAATTTGTAGAACTTTCGGAACAGTTGCAATTGTGCATCTTTCTCGTTTTCCTCCGTTCGAGCCGGACGACGTGCTCCTGCCGGTAGTTGATACTGGGCTGTACACGCTAGTACGTGTTGGCCCAGTTCTTTAATTTCGTGGTGAACGATTGCTTCTAGCGTGTCTCCTTCCTTGAGAATTCCATCGGAACCAGCAGTAAATTCTGCGAGCAGCACCTTTGTAGTAGCTGTTTGGATCTCCACCGTCAGTTGAACGCCGGAGACATCTACTCCCGCTTCGTTGTTCACGGCAAGGCAGCTCGAAAACGTCTCGCCCAGTTGGATGGCACCGAAGGACGATGGAAGCGTCAACATATCCGAAGCATTCGTGAGATCTCTGAGACTTTTGGGGTGGATAGGTAGAGGATCTTTCCCCTGTAAAGAGACCACGGAGGCGGTAGACCGTGCAGAAAATGACGGAGAACTTGAGTAGAACGGTTCCCAAGCACTGGCGAGCGTCGGTCGCTGTGTTACCGCGCCGTTGACTGGATCAACCAACCGGGATACGAACTCGCGTGTATTTCACTCACAGAGACCCGCATGACTTTCAAAGTGAGCAAGTGCTGACTCGTTCCCTCCATGATGGGGCGGATAGATCCAATGGAGAGTGATGAGGGTCCTTTGATTACGGGCCTCGATCACCCCGAGGCACCCCTCACACCTTCCCCTCCATGACCATGTCTCGCTATGACCCAGACAAATGGATCCAGCAACTCATGCAATGCCAACACCTCTCTGAGCCCGACATCAAGATGCTCTGTAGCAAAGTCAGGAACATTCTCATGGAGGAATCGAACATTCAGCCCGTATCCAGTCCAGTCACCATCTGTGGCGACATCCATGGCCAACTCTGGGATCTACTTCAGCTGTTGAGAGAGGGTGGAAGCATTCCAGATACGAGCTACATCTTTATGGGAAGTGCGTGTCTCTTCGAGTCCCGGCAGCCGTCCGGAAAGGATAATGTTATCTCGCCACTTTAGGGTGATTTTGTTGACAGAGGACACTACAGTCTAGAAACCGTGTCGTTATTGTTCGCCCTCAAGGCAAGGTTCGCGAAAAGTCGGCTCCGAACGCCCTTGTGCTTACCGGACGTCCAGATACCCGGACAGGGTCACTCTCTTGAGAGGAAACCACGAGAGTAGGCAGATAACTCAGGTATATGGCTTCTATGGTCCGTTCGAGTTCACAAAGTGCAAGGTCACATCGTCATAACGTACCCCTAGATGAATGTCAGCAAAAGTATGGAAGCCCAGCAGTCTGGAAGGCTTGTTGCGGGGTGTTTGATTACCTTAACCTTGCAGCGGTGAGTGGACCTGAGAACGTATGCCCACGCATCGCCGGAACCTGATAACCGCGTAAGATCATCGACGGGGAGACCCTCTGCGTGCATGGCGGGCTGTCTCCTGATATTCGAACACTAGACCAAATCCGCCTTCTTTCCCGAGCGCAGGAGATTCCCCACGAAGGAGGCTTCTGCGGTAAGCCCCACTTCTAGCAGACTATACGTAATCCTGACATTCTCGAAGATCTCATGTGGTCAGATCCAGACGAGGTTGAAAACTGGGCTGTAAGCCCTCGCGGTGCGGGTTGGCTCTTTGGCGGGCGCGTCACTCAAGAATTCAACCACTTCAATTCCCTCAAACTCATCGCTCGGGCGCACCAGCTCGTACAGGAAGGGTATAAGTTCATGTTTGATAAGCAGCTTGTGACCGTCTGGTCCGCGCCGAACTACTGCTATCGATGTGGGAACTTGGCCTCGATTTTGAAGGTCTGTGAGGATGGTAGTCACGAGTTCAAGGTCTACGATGCCGCACCCGAGAATGAGAGGGATAAGGGGATGCAGCGAACGAAGCGAACGGTAAGAACCAGATGCGACCTTTAGAATTCATCCACTAAACCTGTGATTTCGCGTTCTAGGGAAACATGCCCTACTTTGTGTAGCTCTATACTTTCTATTACTAGTCTTCTTTGCCTCACCTTCCATTACGCTACGTAGTTCGCACGAGCGAAACCACTTATCGCTCTTGCACGACCGAAGCGTGCGATCATGTTGTCATGAAAAGAAAACTCGACGCGCTCATCATGTCACGTGCCGAAGCTCTGAAGGGTCCGATGGCTAACTCTTTGTTCATTCACGGTGCAGTCTTTGCTGTTGGTGCACTCGTTGGTGGTAGCATCGCCACTACTGTTGCCCGGAAGAAAGAATCCAGTTCATCGCAAAGCATCGCACGTTCCCAGCAACCCGTCGTGCCAATCTTCCAGGTCGGCACGGCTGGAAACGCGGTCATTGCCCCCAACGTTGGTGTCGTATCTCCACCTCTGAAATACGGGAACCCAGGTATGTGGTCTCTGCACTTTTATGAAGGAAATTGTATCACGCTTCCGAACAGGGCCAATCACTGACCAACTCGTCCGTAAGGCTTATGTGGTCGGTTATGATCGCCGGTTGAGGCACCCCGCTTGGGTGCGTCATGTTGCCCCAGCTCACAGACTTTCCTGACTCTAGAAACAGACAGCAGAACACCTCACCCAATCTATTCTACGCAAAGGTTCCGTCACTCAGGATTCAGATACCGGCGACCGGTCGAAAAGCAACTTCACGGAGGATGAGAGCATACCAACGACGTTCCGCGCCAAATTACAGGATTACTTCCGCAGCGGGTACGACAGGGGGCACATGGTCCCTGCCGCTGACGCCAAGTCATCCCAGAATGCTATGGACGAAACTTTTTTGTTAACTAACATCGCGCCGCAGGTGGGCGTTGGGTTCAACCGTCACTGTTGGTCGCCGGTCAACCGTTTGCTTGTATTGCCAACTGACGACCTACACCCAGATTGGGCATACGTGGAAGACTGGTGTCGAAGGTTGACCGCGTCGTTTTCCGACGTATACGTCTTCACGATCCCACTCTATCTCCCAAAGCAGGATCCTGACGGTAAATGGCGTGTCGCAAGTATTTTTCTGATGTTGTGTGATACAACCACTTGACCTAATTTTGCAACAGACACACGAGGTTATTGGTTCCCCTCCTAACGTGGCTGTTCCAACGCATTTCGCCAAAGTCGTGTTGACGGCTAAGCCATCTTCACCAAGCACACCGAATATTCCCGAAATTAGCACAGGGGCGTTCGTACTCCCCAACGCCTCTATTCCTGATGAGGCACCATTGAAGAAATTTGTGGTACCGGGTGAGTCCCCCAGCACAACGTTTTCAGCCGCTCGTGAAAAACTGAATTCATTTATTCAGTCGAATCTGTTGAACGAGCCTCCGGACTTGTTCTGTTCTCGGATGCCATAAAGAGCACGTCCAAACATATTTGCCAGACAACCGACTGTCAAGTCATTGTTCGGCATTTCGATGATGCGCAGAAAAAGATTGCCGGTCCCAAGGGTCCGCGATGACCACGCAGCTTCGTATAACAGATCTAACGTGTGGTAGGTTTTATTATGCTGCAGTAATGGACGAGAATCTCGGTCTACATGTGAAGACTCGTCGATTGAAAGGTGGTGTAAGCAACGTAAGCAATCATTAGAAAACGGATGCAACTCGTGGGCGTATTCCTGTCACGTATTTATCCAAGGATGGCTGACAAGCCGTTGAACGGAAATGAGAGCGTGATATCTTACATCACTGTCACTGTGGGACATGAGCTCCATAACACGGGTCTTCGCCCCAAGGTCCGTCAAGATCCTGAACAATTTTTCAGCGGGGGGAAACGATACGGGAAGAGGTTTTACTTTTTTCCATGCTCACAGTGCTTAACATACTGTCCAATATCGTGAGATGCGACGGCTAGGACAAGCGGATCTTGAGAATTCTTGAGTAGTTCCACCAGTAACCTATATTTTAGATAGTTGACATGAAACTCAGGGTGACCAGGGCCTCCAGATGTACCTGAGTTGTTGATGATTGTCGTCATTCAACTTGGTTGCGTTCTCTTTCCAGAACATGTCCGACTCATGGACGGGCGTCCAAGAAAGGTGTCCCGATTGGAGCTCCGAACTGTACTCGTCGTATGTACTGTTTAATGAGTGAACAAGCATGGTCAAGGCCAATACTCCGGGTAAATGTCACGTACTTCAAACTCTCGAATCGTGCCGAAAGTTCATCCTTCAGGAACCGAACGTCCTCCACAATGTCCTCGTCACTCCATTTTCGTGTAGAAAGGTTTCTGACGAAAGGGAGGAGTTGTGCCACAAGCATGGCCGGCAGGTTTTCCGCAGGTGCTTTCGTTACCAGGCTGCAGAAAGTGGAAACAATGACCCGGATCACCTTCTCTTTGACGGCTGCCTGGGCCACGCCCGTTAGGAGGGGGATGATGTCGTACTTCCTGTCATCATGGACATGAGTTGGGTGATCGGAGCGGGATTGTCGAGATACGGACTTGTTGATCTCTTCAGCAATGTCTTGCTCGAAAGTCAACAACCAAAGGCAAAATGCGATCTGGTAGCACATCTGAGGACCAGGCTTGTGTTTAATAATGTCCACCAGGCTGCAAACACGATTAGTCAGGATAGAATGATGCTTTTACCTTCGTACCCTTGAATTATCTGGGGAATCCCCCAGACGGCCTTGCGCACTTCGCGTCGGGGAAGAAGGGCTTCTAAACATTGGACGGCAAGGTCCCGCTTGTGAGGGACAGATGAGGTCAAGAAGGATGAGAGGGTGTTGAGGAACGGTTGAAGTATGTTTGATGGGATTTGCGTAGCTTCAGATGATAGGAAGACTGTGAGGATCTGGGTAGTCTTAAGTTGGACCATGTCGTCTTGGACGTCCAAAGTTCTAGATGTAGCATCAGTAGACGTGCGCCATAGGGCAGCGGGAGAGCTACCGCAGAAGGGCACCGTATGGGAGTTCTGGGTCGATTTCAGAGGTGCGAGTAAAGAGGGGTATCCGTTCATCGTGATCTGAGATGGTGTCAAGGAGCAAGGGAAGGTGATTGCGTTTCAAGGACTTACCGAGGAGAGCATCTGCGATGTACACTAGGATACATTGCATGGTATCAACCCGCTGGAGCTTGTTGAGGAGACGGAGGTAAAGAAGAGCATAGTTCTGCCCGTCTGAAAGCAAGATGGAATCAATCTTTGCCTTTGGCTGGCGATCTACTTTCTTGAGAAGAGCAAACTCGTCCGGGGTGACCAGTCCTGCGCGTTGATAGCCCTGATTCTGCGAGTCAAATTGTTGTCGCAAACAAGGAAGGAGTAGACTGACTTCCCAGGGCACAGGCTTTGACTGGATTTTAGCGGACTGTTCGTCCAGATATGGATTGGAGACGAGTGAGAGGGACATTTGGATGAGCGTCGGGAGGACAGTCTTCCCAAAAAGGACTACTGATGTTACCCCGACGATCCGCCCTCCGAGCCGTCCGCTTGCTGGCCACGGAAGTCGGTGCAGTCAACAACACCCTCCACGCCCCGACGCCGTCATCCTCCACTCCGACGCGTTCAAAGCCCCTGCTCGAGGCGTCAGTCGTCGTTAACCGTTCCCCAACCATTACCCGTTCCCCCTCCCGATTTGAAAAGACCTTCTTCCAGTACCAGTCTCGCATCGCTCGCGCGCTCCACAATCCTTTTCCCCATGAATTTTACTTCAAGCAGGGTTCCCCACTCGAGGCTCAATTTAACATTGAGGAGCGCAAACGTGAGAGGCAGGCGTTTGGACGTTTGACGCGGACGATGTGGGACGCAACCGAGGCAAACCTCGAGGCCGCAGAACTCGCCAAGGAAGAGGTTGGAAAAAGGGCCACTCGATTCACCGAGGCCGACAAGCAAAAGGACTTCCGTAGTCTGGACCGGCGTGGGGAGCGGAATCTCTATCTCGTGACCAAGGACGAGAATGGGTTGTGGTCGTTCCCTCGGGCAGCTATTCGAAAAGGAGAATTTTTGCACCAGGTATGCGGTCATCGATTTTCTCTTTCTCCTTGTCAAACAGCACCCTCCAGACGGCCGAACGCGTCCTACATCCACATTGCGGGATAAACCTGGACACCTGGATGGTTGGGAAAAAGCCAATTGGGCTATACAAGTCTGTTGCGCCGGCGGAAGGACCCGGGGTACGTCTGTCGTGTCATTGGCCGGGCTCAAGCGGCTGACGCTTTTGAAGACGCTTGTGTTCTTCTACAAAATGCACATCCTCGCCGGCCAGGTCGAACCAAGCGGGCCGTCTGGTATCGATTTCGCGTGGCTCACCAAGGAAGAGATCAAGGGGTACGTGGAGAGAGAATATTGGCATGGAATCAAAGATATGCTATCAGACTCGTAGACGGATATCCTACTCAGTTGCATCGTCCATATGTTTAATGATAGAGCCAATAATGATTCCTACTTAAAGTCCGGAGCCGCCCCGCCGAGTCAACACGGCGGATGCTTTATAAACGGAACAGCTCGCGCACACAATCCAGAACCTCTACCACGTCCCTCCTCCCCTCCACGTACAACACCAACAGTAGACATGAGCGCACCTTCCGTAGACTGGGACCACCAGACCGTCATCGGGAAGAAATCCAAAACACCCAAGGTTACGAGAGACGAATCCGTGGTTAATGGTATGTTGTTGTCGCTAAAAACCGTATTCGCTCTCACCGATTTACCTTCCAGCCGTTCGTAGACTCTGCTTGATATGAGATGGTCTCCTATCTTACTTACTATCCTATCAAGGCTCGCAGGATCGGTGCCGTCGTCGGAACGGATAAAAAAATCACTGGTGGCACCAACAAGGCTCATCCAGGTACACCAAATTATAAACACCCTTCGCAATCAGTTCACCGGTATTTTATCGCCCAGGCACTGACCATCAGAGAATCGCCAAGGTTGACCGCGAGAATGAGGTCGCACCCCCGCCTAAGGTTTCCGCCTCAGTCGGGAAGGTACGAACCTTGTGCGTGTGTCCACAATGTAATTCTGATGGGCTCCCTCAGGCGATACAACAAGCTCGCGTGGAGAAGGGTCTTTCCCAGAAGGACTGTGCCCAGAAGATCAATGAAAAGCCTTCTGTGCTGCAGGATTATGAATCTGGCAAGGCCATTCCCAATGCCCAAATCCTGTCCAAACTGGAACGGGCGCTCGGGGTAAAGCTTCGAGGTTTGTCGTCATCACCTTGTCTGTCGCGTCGCTTATACGGGTCGTCAGGTTCTGACATTGGAAAGAAGTTGGAGGGACCGAAGAAGTCGTAGACCTGGGTCTCTCCGTAGTCATGACGATCTATCTGCGACCCCCTCCATCCATCCTTTCCATCCACAGAAGCGGCTATGATCACATTTGGCAGTACACCCTATACACTATCCTGATACGTATCTACGACGCCAACCCCTAGACTTATTTCATTGACCCTGATCGTTCTCCGTACTCCCCTATTCGAGTCAGGCTTGCTTCCGGGTGCGGGGATGCCTGTCAACTCACATATGATATATAATCAGCGCTCTCACACGCTTTGTATTCCTTGAGGAGTTCTTCGGCGGTTGCCCTACAAACCAGTTAATGCCGGCTGAGTTGCGCGAGAGGTTATATACCTTGCATCGTCGAACTCTGCGAGGCTGTTTTCAAAGATCTTCTCCTTTTTGTATTGCTCCATGAACGCATTACGCCTTCGCAGACGATCAAATTGATCGATCATCCGTTTGAACAACTGAGTGCGGTCAGCTTTGGATGACATGATGTGGTTCATCTGCGTACAGAAGCTATGCTTGTGTGGTTTGCCAGCATAAGCCCGCTCACGCGGTGATTCGTGGCGATGTAGGGCGATTTCCTTGTCAGGGCTACTTGTATTGCAGCTGGTCCCCATGGGATGAAGTTGGCCAGCTGACGTTCTCTAATTCGAAGGAGTGAAGTATGCACCTTGAACAGCAGATAAGAAACTGATGAACGAATGCAGCTGGTAACAGGCATACGCACGTCGGTCGGATCAACGTCCCCCTGGATAATGTTGAGGATGGAGATATAGCAAGCAGTCTTACTGGGGGTTGTGGATACCATCCGGTTTTTCGGTTGTAGAAGGCGCCGCATAACATCTAACACTGTGGTGCGGCGGATAGGCTTTGCCTGGAGTGACAAAGCAAAAAATGTCAGCGACTTATGCGGCAGCGAAGGTCCCCATTGGGTTGACCTTGTCGATTTGATCACTGGTAAAGGGGGTATACGACGTCATCAGGAAATGGCAGCGAGGGGTTGGTATTAAGGAAGCAATTATCCCGACGAGGTCGTTGTTCATGTAGCCTGGATATCGAAGTGTCTGGGTACTTGCAGCCATGACGGTTGAAACCTGTAACGGCTGTTGACGGGGTGTACTGTTGTCAAATACAAGGACATCTCACCAACTGATTAGTTTGGTCAAAGGACGGTGTTTGAACGTGCAGCCTGTCAGTGGCAATGCGTGCCAGAGCGCCGTTGTCCAGAACGACGACAGAATCCGCGTGATTTGTTAGTCGTTTCAACGTCAGCAGGGCATTGTACGGCTGAACAACGACGTCGCCTTCCTGCGCATTCGGAAACACGGAATACGTTTGTATTAATTTCTTTGGGAACTTGTCATTGAGTCGCTCCAAAAGGAATGAACCGAGACCAGAGCCGGTCCCCCCGGCTATCGAATGCATGAGCATAAACCCCTTGGAAACGTGTAAGGCTGCGAGCCCTCATGCGGTTAACAGCAGGGCACTTGCCTCAAGAGAATCGCTCCCTTCTGCCTCCCGATCGACCATCTCCATGACTTCTTCGTATAAACGTTCACCTGCGGCGTACCCCTGGGCCCAGTTATTGCCTGCCCCGCCACCATCCTGAGACACGAATATGTTTTCTGGGTTGTAGAGGTTCGCAAAGGGTGATGCAAGAATGTTGTTGATGACCTGGACATCGCCGACATGAGAACGGTCCTGGCACTGGGCGTCAAATCGCGTACTCTAGGCTCGAGATCAACGAGGATTGCGCGAGGAATATAGTGTTCGTCATCCGCCTGGTAGAAAAACACGTCTTTACGGTCTCCACCCTCTGTTGCCCAGTCTTCGAGTATACCTTCGTTGTTGATCCCGTGTTCCGCACACAATCGCTGCCAATAAACAGAACCCACTGCATACCGAGATAAGAGCACGGGTCAGTGCCATAGACAAGGGCAAAGCGCACTTTGATTCCCGCATTGACCGAGCTGGACCGTGACGATTTCTCGAGGCATCTCTCGTCTTTGTGGCCGCCGTGAGTTCAGATCGACTGCCCTGCGTGACGAACGGTCAAGGGGACCGTCACGCAGGTCACGCCTTTCCTTTTTTGGATGAAACACCTCAACTTGCACCGCCAACATCGACGACTCACGACTGGCAACTGACGACGGTGGCGACGACCACCATGCAGCAATCATACCGTTCGCCTCGTCAGCCCGTCCGCACGAGGACCAAGCCCTATGCTAGGCGGCAGCCGCCTCCTAGGTCGGGGTCGATTATGGCGACGATTAGAAACATAGTCACCGCACCTCTGTCCTGGTTCTCAACCACCGACGAATTCGAGGACACTCCGGGCAAGAGGAGGCGAACACAAGTTCCTCAGTTCAACCAGGACGCGTCAGAAGGATATCGTTCCGTCAAAAGGCAGAGGGTCGCCAGTCCACCGCCACAGCCCCAAGGGTATCTCGACCCCCCTCTCGCGATGTTCCAATTCCGTTCAAAGCCGGAGGGTGCGTCACAGGATCGCACGTCTACCGTTGCCCCTTCTACTTCGACGAACGTCAATACCCAAGAACATCAGCCAGACAAGCTCGGGCGGCACAACCTATCCGCCGCCCTCTGGTCCCGTCGTGATAAAAATCGAGAGGTATCCATGGATGACCCACCAAATCGTTCGATCACAAGAGACGCAACGATGATTCCTCTCCCTGTATCCAGAGAGGCGTCTCTCTCATCAGTTCCCCGCGATTCCTCTGTCGGACCGGTACGGGCTCCTTTCCGGATGCGAACTACACTCAGCCCCATCCCGGTTGGGTCTGATTACGGACCTAATCCAAAGCGGCGCGAGCGCGATCCGTCCGAACCACCCCCATTGACTGCATTGATGTCGAATCCGATCCTTGTCAAACCTCCACTTAGCCAGCAGTCAACGCATCGAAGTCAATCTGCGCAGCCGACCACCACTCTTGGTGCTCTTGCTCAAACATCTCGTGCAGTATGTTCCCCGTTCTCACTCGCACTTTAGTCTGCGGTTAACCCTTGTCGTTACAGCACAACCGTATCTCGCCCAGGCAGTCAAGCTTACATTTAACTTATATCCCTTCCTATGATCGTATGTGTCGAATTCCTTATTTTCTCACAATCCGGTCCGAATTCCCACCTATTTTTCAGCTTCTTTGCGCCCAATAAATGCAAGCGAAATTGCTCTCTCTGAATTGGCTATATACAGGACACCGCTGTTGCCGACCCGTCTTCGTGGCTCAGAGACGATACCAGAAATGTTCAAACCTAAGAAGGTTCACGCGGTTGTCCCCATGAAGAGCGGGAAGCGCGATTTACCTCGCCTGGGCACCGGACGGAAGAAGAAGGGGAAGAAAGACGAAGACGCCCGCAAGCCATATTCTGTCCACGGCAGTATGAAGAAGCTGTTGCAGCGCAGGAAAATGGAGGAGGAAGCGGAGAAGGATCGCACCGATCAAGTTATGGATATATCCTATGCGAATGCAGGTGACGGTACACTGAGATCTCCCTCCGAAAACGTTCCCACCCCCCTTGCGGAGCCTGAAGTTCCTCAGCATCGTGTCTATGCCCGTGAAACATCCTCACTCCGTGTAGGTCGTAGTAGGATGACTCGTCCGGATCGGCCTACCTCCGTACGACCATCCAGGACCAAGTTCTCTGCCGCCTTCGAAGATGATGATTCTGTGGATCAGAAGGATCAGGAAATGCCGAGATCCGAGACAAAACCAATGTTTGAACCGCCAAAGGATTTTTCGTTTGCTCGAGATGTGAGTAGCTTTTTGCCCTCTGGAAATTTAGGTCTGAATTTTTTTCCCCTAGGCAACCTCTACCGTGAATAATGTGCCTCCGGAGTCTACTAAAGAGCCACCGATTACCGTTCTACCATTTTCTTTGACATCCGAGCTCAAGCCGAGTTTCCCGTCTGCTCCCGTCTTACCAGTGACGCCTCAACCCGTCACCCCAGTTATATCTTTGAGTCCTCCCACGCCTCAAAAGAACGATTCCACCACTGGGATCCCAAATTTCTTCGCGAACTCTTCACTCCTTAACCGCCCATCGTTCACTCCGCCTCTACCCCCACCCTCGGCTGATTTATTCGGTGTGCCTCCGGTAAAAGAAGCTTCCCAACCCATACTGCCGCTTGCATCAGACCAAACACCCCTCTCGTCGGAGGCAAAGGGTTTTACGACGATATCTTGTCTGCCAGAAACAGCACAGTCAATATCCCCTTCCCCTGCCCCCACGGCTGACGCCGTTCCGACAATCTCTCCCCCGGTGATATCAGCTTTCCTCACACCCCCATCAAAGGCTGAACCCACCCCAACACTAGCGCCATTCGGTGGGGCCCCGCAGAAAGCTTCGTTCCTTGTAACGTTCCCACCAACCAACACTCAGCAAGCGCCAAATTTGTTTGGGGCTTTGCCATCTCACACTCCTGCCGCAGAGTCCACGAATGTTCCAACCACAGCCGTTTCCTCCACAACCCCTGCGATGGAGCCTACTCCCTCTGCAGCCAGCTCCGGGCAGAAGGAACCAGTAACGTCATTATTCTCGTTCGGTGGTTCTTCAGGAGCGACGTTCACAGGATTCGGTGCTACAAATTCAACAGAGGGTCTGAAACCATTCACTTTGGAACAATCAACCCCTGCCGCGAGCTCTGCCGAGTCTGATAAGCCCCCTACGGCCGTGCAAAGTGAGGTACCAAAGGAGGAAAAGCCTGCATTTTCGTTTGCGTTCAAACTTGGTACCCCTTCTGCTTCTCCTGGGAAGGCGGCCACCCCACAGTTCGGTGGACCCACCCAAGGAACACCCAGTCCGGGAATCTTCGCGTTTGGGGCGAGCTCCGACGCGCCTGAAACTCAGAAAACACTGTTTGGGGGCTTCCCTCGTCCGGTAACCCCACCCAGAGAAGAGGAAGAAGTCAGGATGGAGGAAAGCCCAACAAGGCCTGTGGAGGTTACGACTTCGCGATCGAACGAGGATTCATTCTTCGCTGGGCGAGTTCTTAACTTCAGTCCGAGCAATGGGAGCACCAACTCGCCGTTTAATTTCGGGACCACATCCGGGGACTCCAATGTCTTCGGAGGAAAGCTGGAGAAACCCAAACCATCAACCGGATTCACCTTCGGTTCGTCTGGGTCAGGATTTGTTCAGCCAAGTCCGGCTTTCACGTTTGGGAAGGTGGATAACACTTCCCAACCCGCAACCCCTTCGTCACCCTTCACATTCAGTACCTCAAAGCTCCCAGAGATTAATACTTTCGGCACCAGCCAGCCAACAAACCCGACTGTCTTCAACTTCGGACAGAGGCCTGGGAGTGGCCAAGATCCATCTGGGTTCACGTTCGGCCAACAACAATCACCTGCGACTGCGAGCAGCCCCTTCAGCTTCGGTCAAGGTCAGACTCTTGCACCCCCTCCCTCTTCATTCGGGCAACAAAATGGGTCAGTACCGAACAGCCCATCCACCTTCGATCAGCCATTGTCATTCGGGTTCGGATCTGCGGCTCCCACCTCAACATCAAATCCATTCGGCTTCCAGAATCCATCACCTATCACGACGACGCCGTCAAGCGCGGCCGGATTCACTTTTGGTCAACAACCCTCAACTCAAGCGCAACCGTCGACCCCCGTATCCCCCTTCCCGGTCCCGGGATCACCACAGCCGACTAGCGGTTCGCTGTTCAATATAGGGGCGTCACCAACCGTTCAGTCGCCGGGAACACGAGCCATCAAGAAGCTGCCAACCCGGCGTGGTGCTCGACGTTGAGGGCGATAACCTCATTCCTTGTTGGTTGACGTGCGTGAGACGGTCGTGCTGGATTCTAACATTGCGTAAGTTAATTGCATACGGACCTCCTTCGTTATACCATCGTGCGCTACATGTCGTTTTTGAGTAGTTTAGGTAGGCTTTAAATTCACCCTCACAATCGTTTTCATCATCCTGCGTGATTGAGCCGACGATCAGCACACTCGGAGGGGAAGGCACATAGAGACTGCTTTGATCCCAATACACGAAGGAGACGAGTTGGTTACCAGACCATAAAATGAAACATTAGCACTAAATGGGCGGCCTGCCTCAACATGACGAGAATTCTAGAGAAGATGCTGGACACGGTGGATGCAGAAATCAGATATGATCATCAAAAGGCAATCCATCATGAATCATGTGCGAATCTCAGCTCACCCCTTGGGCCGTACACCTGTTTTGCGCAGCTTTTTTACTTGTTTCTTGCGAGCCCTTTCGGCGTAGTAGGACATGATCGCGGAAGGGGTTAGTAGGGTCTATGGTCGGAAAGACGTGGATAGGGCGTGTTGGCAACGGACGAGTAAACGGTCCATATAGCTCTCCACTGGGAAGCATCGCAGATATGTGGGAGAGGGAGGAGGGAGGAGGGCGGGGGTCTGAAGGGAACGGCTGTCGCGCTCTGTTTTATGTGCTAGCCTGTTCCTTGATCGATTGCTCACGGCCCCTCGCTGAGCGCGACCTCCAAGCTTCAGGTGTTGGTCTCGCTCGCACAAAATGGCCTATGTTGACCTCGCCAGCACAATCCGAGACCCATCCCGGGTCATTATAGACCTCTATGATGAGGCCGGAAGCCCGGAGGCAGACTTCCCTGCCCAGGTTACCTCTCGCTTTGCCGCTCTCTTTCACACCCAAGGCCAGGCAGGTGCTCCATCCTCCCCTCTTGCCCCAGCAACTTAGTTTTGATGAAAGATCCCGCCCCTCTCCCTCAACCACCCTCCGGATGCTCATTCCGACAGATCCTTGGTTCGCTTCCACGCAATGATCCAGGATATCCCATCTCCAGAGATGTATCTCTCCACCCTCCCGCAAGGTCTGTGCGGCGGTTGGAACCTTTACCGAGGCCTGGTCCCCTCCACTTCCCCTGATATCAACCTTCAATACCTACGGGAATGCTTCGTATTCTGGGCTATTACCGTACCAGGGGAAGCTCAATGGCACGCTGAACAGCTGGAAGGAGCTTCTTTCAATCAAGGTTTCGCCTGCCCCTCCTTGTCCCCCGCTCCTACGCCATCGTTCTAATTGTGCGGACAGTTCCTAGGACAGCTCCGAGAACGCCATATCCTACTAGTCATTGCCATAAGCTCCCTGATCCTCGATCAGCAGACTTCGTTGTCCTGCTTAAGGCGAGGACCCCCACTTCACACTCTGGATCTCTCTCATCATTTCCTATAGATCTATGACGAAGCTCTGACCAAAGAGCTCAAACCTATGGCTACTGCTACTTTGGTGGGGATCTTCGCTTTGGAATCGTGAGTAGTTCAAAAGCGTCTGAATTTTCACCGCCAGAACTCGTCAGAGTTGTAACTGCAGGAGAAGTCGAGGCCGTCGTCTTACCCGTCCTTCATGTCACGCTTGTCCAGGCGCCCTCCCCTCATATCCCTCCCGGGCCTCACAGCAACGCCATAACCGCTCTATACGAAGACCTCATTGACTGGATTTCGCAAGAAGCACTAGCCGGAGATAGGGATGCAGCAGAATTTGTCATACTATGTTCAGTAGCCAGGGTGTCAGTCCACCTTTCTGTTTCCATGCTTCCTTCCTCAGCTCTCTTTCAGCCAATCGAGGGACCCTCCTATTCTACCTCCCTCGCTACAACTCACAAAATTCCCCTCTCCGGAAAATGGGACATCCACCCCTGCACTCTGTTCTGTTCTATCGAAATTGCTGCCGCTATTTTCTGTCGTGCAACTTTCCTTGGAAGTTTTGAACAATAACCGGTTCATTCCCGAAAGTGATGGAGAAGACCTTTCTTCAGGATATCTTCAAGTACCTGCTGGATCTGTTATGCTCCTCACAGAGACTACGGTTCGAGAAGGAAATGTCGTTGAGAAGGGTGCGCTCATTTCGATTCCGATATCGTCTAGCCTAACTCTTTGTTACCTCAGGGATGCGCAGTGTGAAGGACGTTCAGAATGTAATGAGCGATCAAAACTTGCGATACGCTTTCCCATTTAGCCACTTTTCTTTCAACACGGACATTGGCTTCATTCTACTGGTAGAAGGAAGGCGGAGTCCATTCTTCACGGTTGGGTCTCTTCCCGGCTACACGGGCTCAACGATCTCATTGGCGCTTGTCACAGACGGACATCTCGTTACCCCTCCAACCTCAAAGCAAGGGTGTAGCTCTATACAAGAGCGAGTCCGAAATTGAGATGCCAGAACAAGAAAAACTTGACGCTTTTCGAACGCTACTGGTCAATGCAAAACGGAAGGAGAAGCTTAAGGTGCCAAAGCAGCTGGCTAAGGTAGGAAATACTAGCCCAAGGATGAGACCATGGACTTACCTTACAATCGTAGCTCATAGAAAATGAGTTTGTGCAAGAACGAAAGCGCGACAGGTCTGTCACACAACACGACTTGACGATGAAGATGACAATCGCCCGGTGTGGAACACTTTTGTTGGCTTCTCATGTTTCGCTACAATTATCGTTGTAGACTTCTAGGTCTGCTGTTTCAAACAGATGAACTCAACGTCGAACTGTGGGAGCGGGCGAAGGAGTTGGAAGTCAGGCGGAAACAAAGATCGCAAGTCTAGGGGTGCCACATGGCAACCACTCGGCCGCGACGGTTCGTTAAAATTTTGCGACCACGTCTGCTGCCCTGTCTTCTGGTGAGCTGTTATACTATTTGTATGGCCATGCGTTGATGGGATGACCACATAGCATTCGGCCCACCGGGCGCTCACGGATTTGCCGGTCGCGCCTGAAGGGGTTTCTGTTGAACGGAAGGTTGAGCTGTGGAAGGAGCGGGGTAGATAGAATATACATTCTTCCATCCATCGTTCACGACGGTCATCATCCCATTGTCTTTTTTCTTTTTCTTTTTGACCGCAATCGTTCCTTTGAGCTACGGCTTGTTGTCGACCAACACACTCTCGCGCCTTCTGCTTTCGCCGATGACTTCGGTGGAAACTATCCCATCGGTTCTGCTAGCCACTGTGCCAATCTTGCAGCCGTCCCATTTGGAGGGTGATCCTACGCTCGCTACAGAGATTCTGCCTGGTCCCCCGTCTCTGCTTTCTGTCCAGCAGTCAGCGGTCAGGAAAGATACCAAGAAGCCCAGTTTCGCCCTTTCCTACCTGCCAACCTCTGACCCAGGCTCAACCTACTCCGTGCTCGGCCTCGCCCATACGCCGACAGTCGTGAGCATGGGAGTCGACGGCCCGCGAAGGAAAAGACCACGCACGAGCAAAGTGTGCGTTTCCTTTTCTCCAAACCACTCTTCTTGTGCTGACCCCCGTCGTGTTCTTTTGCTTTCTTGATCGCCCCCACTCTCAAGCTCTCCTATCTCAGCGCTCCAGCCCAGAGTTTCTACGCGTGCACGACAAGCGAACGGTCCGGCCGTTGTCGCTACCGCAAACAGTCACGAAGTGGCGACGGCTTGGTCTACCCTCCCTCAAGACATCACCGTCCGATCCTCTCCGCCTCCTGATACGGACGAACCCATGGCTTCTAGGTCGAACTCGGTATTAAATATGGATGAAGCCACCCCCCAAGTGGAAATTCGAGTCAACGGGACAGAGAGATCCGTTGTCCGGAAAGACAAGGGAAAGGAAAAGGAGAAGGAGAAGGGAGCGACGAATGGGAAAGCGATTGAGGAGCCCCTCGCCATCACATACAATCTCAACGAGTTTGGTCCTCCACCGGTGCGTAATGCTCTTCTACCCTTGCCATCGTTGTTGAGGTTGTATCTCGTAAGGCAAATGAAGATCATTGTTCGTCCTGCCAGTCCTTCGGTTCCTTGGTCTACTGTGATGGGTGTCCTCGAGCGTTCCATCTTTGGTGTCTGGATCCCCCTATGGAACCACAAGACCTTCCAGAGGGAGACAAACGATGGTTCTGTCCGGCATGCACAGTGCAACGGGTAAAATCGATGCCAACTTTTCCCGTTTCTGTGGAGTTGAATATTAATCTGCCAGGAGTTATCCTCAGGATCTACGGCGCAGGCCGGGATAATGGCGCCTTTGCTTCAGCAATTGGCCGGCAGCGTACCCACTGAATTTCGTTTACCGGAAGAGATCCGTACGCACTTCAAAGACGGTATTAACCCCTTGTGCCATCTGTTTTCTCTTCTCATTGTTGTCCTTAGTCGGTACGAGCGCAAAGGGGGCATACGTGGATACTTCCAAGATCAAACCTCCCCGCTTGAAGTACGAAACCACTCCGTTCTGTTACAATTCATCCTCAGGTCTGATTTTGATAGTCGCCATGGCCAACTTGAAGACAGAGACCCACATCGCCTCAAAGATCGGAATGGAGATCCGATACTGTGTTTTCGCTGCGGGTTTTCCGCTCTTCCCCACTACAACACGCCCATTCAGTTAAAGCGACCAAGAAAAGTTTCACAGCGGCTGGTGAACACAGAGGGCTGGAGGAGCATCGTTTCTTGCGACTATTGTGACCTCAGTTGGCACCTAGACTGCCTAGATCCCCCTCTGGACAGCATGCCCCTCCTTGGAATCAAATGGATGTGCCCAAATCATGCGGACCAGGTATATGTGGGTAGCCATTCGCTTTGTTCCCGCTGTTTACAGGACTGAGACTCGGGTTAGAAACCAAAACGGCGCGTGCCAAAGCAGCATGCTGGGTTCATTGAGGTTACCAAACCACGTCAACGGAACAATGGCAATATTGAAGTTGTGCAGAGCGATTACCTTACCGCAGAGGAGCAAAAGGTTCTGGTTGATGAAGTCACGATCAACGGGAGGAGGTATAGAATTCCTGAGCGGGTGATCAGGCTCGACTTTTGGAACAGAATTAATGGCGTTCCTCTAGAGTGAGTTGTTTCTCCTTTCTCGATCTAGAAATAATCCGACGTGTGCATAGGGACTCTTGCGATGACTCCCCCGCTTCATCACCTTTGACTTCATTGAGTTCACTGGATGACGAGGGCGAACTTTCGGACCACAATCTACATGATAAGCTCTATTCGATCGACGATATCGAGGCAGCACAAGTACAGTTCCCTCCTTGAGATGAGAAGGCTTTAATTAAAGGGGATCCTAGGTTTTGTCGGCATTCCAAGCGCGTAACGTCTGCTCGCCCACGACTTCCGAGCACGTCGTACAACCGCGTCATGGCTTGGAGTCTGATCCTTCACCACGACCTACCCCAACCCCAGTGATCACTCGATTGGACCCTATCACGAATAGCTCAAGACCATCAAAGCGCAAAGTCTGTGACATTGTTCATCGTGATGGTTAACCGCTCACGATTTCGATCCCAGGTTGAGGAAGATGTGCTGGCAGAAATACATTCATCTTCAAAATCCCCAATGTCTCGCACTGTTGCAATTCGGAGTTCATCAGTATCTACTGGACGTAGACGGAGCAGTAGGAAACCCGCCCCGAGCAAGCGACTCAAAGTCGAGGATACAGGATCTATCGACAGCCCGTTGACCTCCATCAGTCCGCCCCCATCTTCAAAACCCCACCGATCGAAACCAGGGGGGATTCCTACGCCGGCACACTCTGACAAGTCACAGTCAATCCAAAATGATACTACTACCGGCCCAGATGGTGACGCAAAGGATCCCAACACGACTAACCCGCCACCAACGTTACCAAAAAGCGTTCCCAGCTCACCGACTAAAGTGATATCGCTAACTCCATCGAAATCCGAGTCCAGTGGGACATCCGTGTCTCTCAAGATTCGCTTACCAAGCCGGGCAAATGCTCTGAACTCTGTTTCTGCAACTCCCACGACACAGTCCACCTCGAACACTGAGGCTGGAAATGGAGTGAAACCACGGAAAGCAAAACGGTAGCTTGGGCGGGTGGCGGATCCTTTTTATGTTCTCCAGGTTATACTACTTGATGCATGTAAATTCCTGTGGGATGTCACTTGAACGCGTAGCGGTGATGTGTTTTTTGTCTCGACTGAACCTCGCGCGATCCGAGCGAGCGCTCCCTGCACCAACAATCTCTTATCGACATCGCCAGATCGCCTACAACAATTGACCTCCGCCATGAGCTCATTAGGACGACTCGTTCAAGATTGGCTTGACCTAGATAAGGTTTGCGTCTGCCTGGCTAATAGTGGTGTCACCATCCTTCATTACATGGGCAGTCGGAAGCGACAAGATCCGAGATCAAGGGACTATGGGAATCAGGAAACCACCAGGAGCTTGAGAGTAGGCTCATGTATTTACCTCCCAGATCATCCTTCAACAACCAGGTACTGAGATCTCACTCGAAGGAAGCGAATCGAGTTTGGGACCGCGGGTTAGGTTCATTCCTTGACCGACAATGCTATGTGGTTGCTCATCACGAGTACAGGCCTTCGGGGAAGAATGGAAGCGGGATTTTCGCGTATGAACGACCTCACGGTCATCCAGGCTTCGCAGGTTGGAGGGCTCTCCCTCCGATGCACTCCTTTCTCAATGAATATTCTGATCAGGGACTGTGCGCGTATGTTCTCAACACCGTGGGCAACGCAGCACATCGGGGAGTCGTTGTCGGTCACGACCACAGGCATCACTCCGAACGTTGGGCAGCTCTTACTGCAGCAGCCTTCTTATCCAGGGGCCTGAAAGTTTATCTTCTTCGTGGCTTCGTTCATACACCGCTGTATGCTCTGCACCACTACTTTCTTGCATTCCAAGTATTAAACCTCGTTTTACAGCGTCCCCTTTAGCGTTGGGACGCTCGGGGCGGCATGTGGTGTGATGATCACTGGTACAGTGGCCATACTCAACACTGCTTGGGTCACGTATTTACCTCTTGCTTTGTTTTCTAGCAAGCCACAACCCGAAGGTACGTCATATCGTTTGTAACGGACCTGTCTGATCGGAGTGCGCAATCCCAGCAAGATAATGGTTACAAGGTATTGGCAACTCTCTTGCCTTACTCCACCCTAGTTCAAACTATTCTAGGTCTATTGGGAAAATGCGGTACAGGTTTGCCGCGTCCTGTTGGTAATCAATGTCTGCGTAGATTTCTGATTCTCTTCCAGATAATTGACCCGCATGATTCGGGCATCGCGAGTAGTATTTTAGTAAACCTGACACCCGACGAAAGGCTGTGGAACCCTGAAGCGCTCCTCGAATCAAGTGAATGCATCGATAAAACTGATGAGTTGACGCAAGCGTATTTCGAGTGCGTTTCGGGACTACGGACCAAGTATGTCCTGGTCCTTCGATGTGGAGTGGATAATCGTTTTTTAACGACTGTTGTCAGAAACCGAGACTTGTTGCCGGCCGTCAAATTGGTGAACACTTCCATGCATGGGGTCTCTTCCCCGTTCATAAGGAGAGGGATGCAAGTTTTCGGGTTTCCTGACCAAGTGGTTGTTGAAGTTGCTGGGCAAAAGGACCCTGATCCTGAATTCTCAACTGTGACATTTCCGAACCCAGAAGAGCAAGGTGAGTCTAGCTGGTGTGCTCATTCCATCTCACACTCAATTCACGTTTTATCTGCTGCAGGGGCACTTGCAAGTTATTCCGCACATAAAGTCGGTTTCCACTGTCTCATGAGGCTCTCCAGGATCTCGCGCTCGGCACCGCAAACCATCATAATATCGGATACGTCCTCGCTCAAGACCCAGATGGAGATAGGTTTGCTGCGGCAGAAAAATCGTATGTCGAGAACACATGGCCATCTGCCCTTTCTTATATGTGAACACTAGCGGTGATGGGACCTGGAAAGTTTTCACAGGAGATCAACTCGGTGCAGTGTTCGCCGCATGGATTTTGCGTGCGTGGAGGGCTTCCGGGAAGCCGCTTGGTTGGTACGAGGACTGTCACTCGAGCAGTTATTGATGACTTCGTGGTAGAAAAACTTGCGATGGTTGCTTCAACTGTAAGCTCGAAGATGGTTCAGCGAATGGCACACCAAGAAGGCTTCACGTTTGTGGAATGTCTTACTGGTGCCGGTCCTTGTTCTCCGCTTCGGGTCAAGTATTGACATATCCACGTAAGGGTTTAAGTATATCGGCAACACCGCTTTGGATCTCGTCGCACAGGGGCTCGAAGTAAAAACACTTACCGTCACGCTCCAACCCCAGTCTAATTGCATCGTCAGGTCCCTTTCGGCTACGAAGAAGCCATTGGCTTCATGTTTGGGTCAAAAATCAGAGATAAAGATGGAGTTGCAGCGTCTGTCAGTCCTTCCTGTGTTCAGGTTGTCGCCTCCACATCTCACTGTTCTCAGCTTGTATTTGCGGAAATTGTAGCTTCGCTGCACCGATCGGGACAGACAGTGCAAGGTTTTTTGGACGAGCTTTACCAAAAATACGGATACTTCCAGGTAAAACACGTTACTGTAACTGCCAGGCTGGATCTTGAATACCCCCCAGACGAGCAATGGTTATTTCGTTTGTTACGACCCAGGAGTTGTACAACGGATTTTCTCGCGACTACGCGATTACAACGGATCGGTGAGCCGGGCTATCTTGGTGGCTCGCACCAAGAGTATCGGCGTGATTAATGCTAGCCGTCCCAGGGGGGGCCAAACTACCCTTCTGGTTTAGCAAGTCTTACAGTCACCAGTGTTCGAGATTTGACCATCGGTTATGATACTTTGAATCCGCCGTCATTCAAGCCAACCCTTCCCTTGTCGTCCGGAAATATGATTACATTCAGGGCGAAGGACGACGCTGCCGAGCAGGAGGTAGTCTTGACGATTAGGTACGGCTATGGTCTCTGCCTCCTGCAGCGAATGCTCACAGTCCGCATCTCCGCTGGCTGTCTGTTAGGACGAGCGGCACGGAGCCCAAGGTTACGACGTATTCACTTGGAGGAGCTTATAAGGTCCTAACGAAAGGCGGAACAGATAAAATACTACTTGGAAGGCCAAGGGAAGGATGCGAAGTCGCTAACAATTCTGCTTGGAAAAGTTGTTCATGCCCTCCAAGAGGAATGGTTAGAAGCAACGAAAAACAACTTGTTACGCCCCTTGTAACCTTCAACATTCGGGTAAGGTCAGCATACGTCTACGTTGTTACTTGTTCCATCGAGTCCTCCAAAAGTGGATCCTGTTTTGCTACCCAGACTCTCCCCTTCTTTACCGCAACCTCTTTGACTTTGGCCTCAATCGAGTTCTTCTTCACCTTGTGATCCTTCAATTCCTGATACAGTGTTTCCACTATGAGGACAATGCTTCCTGTTGCGAGCTCATTAACCCTCGCAACAAGGATGGGGACGTGTGCCTCCGGAAAGGGATGCTTCGGGAGAAGTGGTGGCTTCTTCACTACACCTGGGGAGCTTGTCTGCGGTTCGCTCGGGACTGATTGGACGTGATAAGGAATAGCAGGCACGGCGAAAGCTCGATTCGTAGCCGCCTGCGGTGTCGTTTCCAAAGGCGAGACGTATGTGAATGGATCTATCGGACAGGGGTTATCTAGAAGAAACCTCGTGAGAATTAGCTTTGAGACGGGACGCCGACAACATACCATTGAAGAACCGCACACGGAATGGTATAAAAACCTCTTCTACGGTCTTGGTGATAGCAAGATCCCAAACAGGCCCCTTGACAAAAGGGATAAGAGGAACCACCCTCCGCTTTTTGTACGAATCATCTGCATCACTCGTCCCTTCCAAACGGCGCTTCGAGGAGGCCGGCGTGTCCACTCCATCCACGGGGGCGATGGTTTCCATGTCGTCGTCGTCGTCGTCGTCTACAAGCCAGCTGTCAGCATCGGAATCTTCTCCAGTTTCCCCTTCATCATCGTCATCATTGTCGTCCGCCACATCATCCGCGTCGCCAGGGTTTTCCTCTTCCCACTCTTCGCTACTGTCGTAGGAGTAATCAATGGCGACGACATCACGGGCAAACGGTCTGCGTGGTCTGATTGTCGAGGAGACGCGAGTCCATGTCCCAAAATAACCTGGCCGGGTGTCCTCGTGGAAAATGAGGACCTTAGCAGGGGTGGTGGTCCTGTCCCCAAGAAGACCTAGAAGGGATCGAGTGGCAGAGATGTCACCCGCAACCTCAGCTTCAGAGAGTTCGTTCAGGATTGTACGGACAGAATCCCTCGAGTTAGAGGTTCTTGTACGATGCCCCGAAGGGTTTGTAGGTAGCGAAGAGATGATATCGCGAAGGCGATCTTACAGTAGGGGCTTAGCCGGCATGCACTGTGAAAGTAAGATGTGAATCACCTGGCAGGTTAGTGCGGGGATTTCGTGTCACAGGAGCTGGCGGCGGCACAAGTGGAGTTCGACCAAACAGTACGACAACGGGCTTTTCTTCCACACCACCAAACGATCCCCGACGTGTGTCAAAGCAGTTTATTGGCGCCACTTCGATACCCTTCTTCAATGCAAAGGGTTTGAATACCTTTTCGAAGTCCGTGGACTCTGCAGCCTTTTTATGACTAATTGAAGGTATCGGCGGCCCCGCCTTTGACTTGGCGAAAAAGCTGGCCATTAAGTTTTGAGATTTAGTCCGGGATTCCTGTGCCTTCAGCTGCTTCTCCAGCTTCGTGCCTCTTTCTTTGGACTGCCGACCTTAGGAGAAATAGGTATGGTATACGTAGTGTATTGCTCACCTTTGTAGGTTTCCTATTTGCAGCCTTGTTTGATTTATCCAACCCCTACAACGATCTCAGTATCATTGTCAAAAGACAGGGACATTTGAAGAAACATACCACCAAGACCACTTCTCTTGCATGGGTTTCCGAACGTTCAAGCCGATCGGTGAGCGTGGAGAACACACCTTTGTCTTTATGTGGCACGGCAGAGTCGTATGTCGTTATATTTTCAGGTTCTGACGATGCACCCAAAAGCGCGGCCACTCTATCTTTAACCTGACCACACGCTGAGGACCGATATCGCGTCACAAAAATAAGATATGCGAACCTGGCGACGTTCGCACAGTCTGTTCCTCAATTTATCCCGAGATGTTTTGGGTAACCAATGGAAGTTTTGTTCGTCCACCTCCCATCTCCAGATACACAGGTGGGCAGGAACTTTGGCCTGATTTGGCATGGTTTCGGCGCCGTAGTTGATTCGCATAGCCACATGGGTGATCGTGGATTCCACGCTGGATGGCGGGAGTTGTTCGTTGATGTGGCGGCCTTGGCTATCCTCATCGTCTTCGTCGATATCGGAGGGCAGTAGCTGAGAGTGTACGTGCTTGACTAACGCTTGAAGGGTTTTGTCACTGTTAAGACCACCATGAGACCGGGATGGCTGCAATAAACTGATCCGAACCTCTCATGGACCAACTTCGCTATGAGCGGTTTGTACGGCTCCGGGATAGTTTCGAGCGGGGGTGCGCTCTGTGTTAACCGGGTCTCGAGCATCTCGCGGAACTGAACAATTTCTAAAGGGCATCATAAGGCGAGTCTTAGTAACCGCAATGCGAGGATGCGTACCCTGCATCGTCTCAGACGACTTGTCGAGAGAGAGTGGTTTCTGACGGAAAATCAATTTACCGTTCTTGAGCTCGATGAGGGGTCGCTTGTCTATCCACGCGAGTAAATACACAAAAATAACACTGCACAAGTCAAACGGAAGCTCACCGGCGGGGGGATGTTTGTCCGACATGTTAATGGGTGTCGATGGATGGACGACATGGGCGCCCGTCCTCGAGGTCGCGGCGGAGCGCTATGTCACGATCACATGACTAAAATGCAGACGCGTTACGCCAGTCACGGGCTGCTCGCCCAAGGATCAAGATGTTCGGTCATCAGCAACAGAAGAATATTCAACAGGCATCGGATGAACGCACTCAGCCATGGGTCGAGAAATAGTTTGTTCCTCTGTGATGGCGCGCCCCCCTTTTTTTGTTTTGCTAACCCAAGTGTTGGCAGCAGGCCAAAAACGATTGACGACGTTGCCGCTCAAGAGCACACCGTATCTGTGCTGAGAAAGGCCCTAACATCCACGAATGTACACGTTCCCCCTTTGTTGCGGTGGTCGCTCCGCCCAAACTGACTTTCCGCGCTGTAGCTTCCACACATGCTCTTTTATGGTCCACCAGGTACCGGGAAAACCTCTACCATCCTTGCTCTCGCAAGGCAGCTATTCGGTCCAGACAATTTTAAATCCCGCGTTTTGGAATTGAATGCATCTGACGAGCGTGGAATCGGCATCGTCAGAGAGAAAGTCAAGAATTTTGCCCGACAGACACCCCGAGCACAAGCCGTGGCATCTGACGGGAAAACTTACCCTTGTCCACCTTATAAGATAATCATACTGGATGAAGCTGACTCCATGACACAAGACGCCCAAGGCGCCTTGCGTCGCATCATGGAGACATATGCACGAATCACTCGCTTTTGTCTCGTATGCAATTATGTGACAAGGTCTGCTCGAACACCGCCGCTTTCCGGTCTCAGTTGATAAGTCCTTCGCAGAATCATCGAACCTTTGGCATCGCGCTGCTCCAAATTCAGGTTCAAACCTCTCGATATGAGCTCTACTTCCGCCAGACTCGTACAAATCGCACACTCTGAGCAAACGCAGGTTACCGACGAGGTCATTACAACTCTTGTTTCGACCTCTGCTGGCGATCTCCGTCGGTCTATCACGTATCTTCAGTCGGCGTCTAGGCTTTCTTCTTCGACGGTTCCACCAGCACCAATCACCTCACGAGATATCCAAGAGATCGCCGGTGTTGTGCCTGATGAAGTTATGAACGATTTCGCGTCGTCTCTGGGGGTAGATTCATCCCCGTCAACGGCTTCCAAACTCGCAAAACAAAACTTCGATTTGATCAGACAGCAGGTCAAATCGCTCATGAGGGAGGGTTACTCTGCGGCGCAGGTTCTATCCCAAGTGCGTTCCCCTCATGTACCGGTCTCACGAATGACCCAACTTTGATAGCTTCACGACCTCATTATTCAACACCCAGCTTTGACGGCCCGACAAAAATCCGCCTGCGCTCTGGCCTTCGCCGATGCTGACCATGCGCTGTGCGATGGCGCAGACGAAGAACTCTGGGTCTTGCAAGTCGCCCTCAGAGTGAACAAAACAGTTTCATAACATCCAGCTGATGATCTGTACTGTAACGCACACCATGTGGATTGAACGTTCTACATTAACAAGCGGAACCGAGGAAGAATACAATACGACAGAAACCTAACCCCCACCCTACACGCTGCGGGGCCCGTTAATCATCGCATACCAGCTGTGGCCTTTTGCAGTGCCCGTTTGATGCCCAGTTGAGCTTTCCTAAGTTCGTCAGAAGTAGAGTCTTCGATCTCGAGCTTCTCCAAGGCACGGGCGAGTTCAGCCTCCACTTGCGCTTTGGCCCCACGTTTGAGTTTCATGCCGATCTCGGGGGAGGTGATGGTGTTCTCCACCTGGTGGATGTAAGCCTCGAGGTCGGACTTGGCTTCGTGACGAGCAGAGAAATCTTTGTCGGCTTGTTTGAATTGCTCCGCGTCCTTGACCATCTGCTCGATCTCAGCGGAAGAGAGACGACCGACAGAGTTTGTAATGCCTACGGACATGCAAAACTCAGTCCTGGGTTTCTGTGGATCAACTACGAGGATACTTACTGATTTGAGCCTTGCGACCAGAGGCACGGTCCTGTGCGGTAACCTTGAGGAGGCCATTTGCGTCTACCTCGAAGGTGGTGACGAGTTCAGCCTGTCCACGAGCCATCGGAGGAATACCGTTAAGCTCGAACTCTCCGAGCAATCTATTATCACGACACTGTGTCCTCTCGCCCTCGTACCTGGAAACGAGTGAGTCAAACGGACAGAGGGTGATTCTAAAAATCTTACACAGGGAAGGTGACAGTGGTCTGGTTATCCTCGACGGTGGTGAAAGTTCTGGACTTGGTGGTGGGGATGGGGGTGTTGCGGGGGACGACGACACCGAAGATATCACCTTGCATGGCGACACCGAGGGATAACGGAGCAACATCCAGAAGGACAAGGTCCTGGGTCTTGTCTGATGTTTGGCCAGTGAGGACGGCAGCTTGGACGGCAGCACCATAAGCGACAGCCTCGTCGGGATTAATAGACTTGTTGAGTTGGCGGCCGCCAAAATACTCAGACACTAACGACTGGATTTTGGGAATTCGAGTGGAACCACCGACAAGAACGATATCGTCGACTTTTTCGCGGGGGATCTTGGCATCCTTGAGGACGCGCTCGACGGGGTCAAGGGTAGATTTGAACATGGGGGCGTTGATTTCTTCGAATCGAGCCCTGCTGATGTTGGCCGAGAAGTCCTCGCCCTAGAAAAAGCTCACAGACGTCAACGAAAACATAAGCGATTTCTGGGGAAGAAAGCAGGGGACCTGGTAAAGGGAATCGACTTCGACGGTTGTTTGAGCGACACTGGACAAGATCCTCTTCGCACGCTCACAAGCGCTCCGGAGACGCCGCATGGCACGAGGATCGTCAGAAATATCCAATTTGGTCTTTCTCTCGAACTCCTTCTTGAAATGTTCAAGGAGTGTGTTGTCAAAGTCCTCTCCACCCAGGTGGGTGTCACCCGCGGTAGCCTTTACGGCGAAGACACCACCGGTGATGTTGAGAAGTGAGACATCAAAGGTTCCTCCTCCCAAATCGAAGATAAGAACATTGCGTTCGGTTGTTGACCTGGCGTCAAGACCGTAAGCGATGGCGGCGGCGGTGGGCTCATTGATGATACGGAGAACCTCGAGACCAGCAATGGCACCGGCGTCTTTGGTAGCCAAACGCTGAGAGTCGTTGAAGTAAGCGGGTACGCTGGAGCGTGCAAGGTCAGGGACGCTGGAGAGGAAAAGAACGAATATACGGACGTGACAACGGCCTTTTTCACAGTCTTGCCCAATTTGGCTTCAGAAATCTCCTTCATCTTGGAAAGGACCATAGCGGAGATTTCCTGGGGGGTGAAGGTTTTTTCCTCGCCAAGGTAAGAGACCTTGATGAGGGGAGATCCGTCCTTGTCGACGACTTCGAAGGGCCAGTGAGTCATGTCCTACGTTGTAATACGTAGTTAGTATGGGCGGCCGAGGGAGCTACGGAGGACAGACTTTTTTAACGTCAGGATCGCTAGCGAAGTTTTTTTTTTAATGAAACATGAGAATTTACAGGTCTAGAGAAAGAAATGGGGACTTTGGTGTTACTCACTCAAACCTTCGACCGATCAATCGCTTAGCATCGAAGACGGTATTTCGTGGGTTCATAGCGGCCTGGTTTTTAGCGGCGTCCCCGATCAGGCGTTCCTCGGCGGAGAAGGCGACGTAGGACGGTGTCGTGCGGTTTCCCTCTGCAAAAAAAGTGAGCAGTGTTTTCGTGGTAAGAGAGGGGGACTGACGGTCATTGGCGATGATTTCTACTCGATCGTTTTGCCAAACGCCAACGCATCTTTTGGGAGTTATTCAAGGAAGAGATTGGAAAATGGGAGAACGTACGAGTAAGTGGTACCAAGGTCAATGCCGACAGCACCTTCGAAGACGTCTTCCATGGTTTTTTTTTCTCGTGGGGGAGGGGGAGATGGGGGATGAGAGAGAAGGCAGGTGGAAACTGATCAATTTTTTTTTCTGCATTGAGTGCATCCCAAATCGGGCAACACCTGGCACGTCCCGGGCCTGGTCATGTCCACCTCACTCGTCCGACGCGCACTCAGACGAGATTTCGCTCCTTTCCTCGCCGCCAGACGTTTCCACACAGAGCCAAGACCCCTCGAGACCCCAGAGGACTGGACGGACTTCCAGCTCGAACGGGCAAGTTACAAAACATTGAGTGGGTCGCCCTACTACCGCCCTCCACCGCATTCACTCACCCCCTTCCTCCAGTCGACCATTTCTCCGCCTTTGGCTCAACCCAAGCGAGGGAGAATACTTTCCAGCCACATCATGGCCTTCATCGTCCTCCTGCTCCCTCACAACTCTCATTGTCCGCTCTCCTTGCCTCTGGCGCACACTTTGGTCACTCCAAGTCTCTCATGAACCCAAACTTCATGCCATATGCATACGGTGTCAGAGCAGGAATCACTGTCATCGACCTCGACCAAACCTTGCCTTTGCTTCGGCGCGCCGCTCAACTCGTCCGCGCCGTTGCCGCCAAGGATGGAATAATCATCTTTGTCGGGACCCGACCAGACCTCCGTCCTATCGTCCGTAAGGCCGCTGAACGAATCGGACCGCAGGGCTACCACGTCGGTGAGAAGTGGCTACCGGGAACTCTGACCAACAAGCTCGAGATGTTCGGTCCAGAAGTTGTCAAGAATGGGCGTGTCGTTCCCGACCTCGTTGTGTTCCTCAACCCTATCAGCAACATTCATGCAATCCGCGAGTGTGCCATCGAGCACGTTCCCACCATCGGTATCGTTGACTCAAACGTGGACCCCCGGGTCGTTATGTATCCCATTCCAGCAAATGATGAAAGTACACGGACAGCCGAGCTAGTCGCTGGCGTACTGAGCGTTGCCGGTCGAGAGGGTACGGCCCTTAGGGAACACGAAAAGACCGCTCAGGACAAACTGAGAAGTCGGAGGATAGCAAAATCTTATGGCGTGTCCCACCAATAATAATGCGCTATATACATGTTCAGATCTCATACGTCTTCAGTCATCCAATAGCCCACACTCTCCCCCGAGTAGAGGAAGTCCGATCCCGTCTATATACCTCTATAGTCGTTGGCCAATCAAGGGGACGCTGGGTTCTGGATGTTGTACCAGAATTCTGAGTAGATGTTAGTGCTCGAAATGGAGCCCACGCGATTGTATTCGTTCACCTTCGGCAGCCTCCAAGGCCCTCACGTTCCCTTTCAGTTTGTTGATTGTCTCCATGTACTCGTCGTACTCGACGCTGTCAAAGACGATTCCACCCCCAGCCTGGAAGTAGACCTTTCCTTCCTTGAACACCATGGTCCTGATGGCAATGCAGGTGTCCATATCCTTGCCGGAGAAGTCAAAGTGGCCGACGGCACCGGCGTAGACCCCTCGGCGTTCCTGTTCCAGCTCGTAGATCAATTCGATGGCTTTGATCTTTGGAGCTCCTGACACTGTTCCCGCGGGGAAGATGGAACGGAAAGCATCGAACCTGTCCGACTCTGGTCAGATACGCTCTGTACGCTGCAGCAGAAAACCCGTGGCCAATGACCTGGTTTTATCCTCTCGGAGTAACCCAGTCACTTGGGAGGTCAAGTGTTGGACGTGGCTGAACTTCTCGACGGTCATCAAGTGGTCCACCTTAACCGTGATTGGCTGACACGAACGATTGACATCGTTCCTCGCGAGGTCAACCAGCATGATGTGCTCGGCACGGTCTTTCTCTGATGCCAACAATTCGGTTGCGAATGCATCGTCCTCTACAACAATCGCGTTAGCAAAGCGTCCGCCTTGGAATGATGGTTGCGACAGGAGATACCTTCCCTGGTACGACCTCTTTTTATTGTGCCAGCGATAGCATGGTTATATACTTTACCGTCTTCGACTTTGCAGAGGGTCTCGGGGCTAGAGCCAACAATCTGGCACTCGCCACAGTCGAGATAGAACATGTAAGGGCTGGGGTTAACCTGCCTCAAGCGTCTGTACGCATTGAAGGGGTGGAGGTCGGTGGTACGAGTCAAACGCTGCGAAGGGACGGCCTGGATGATGTCACCTGCGACGATTCGCTTCTTGAGATGAGTGACGAAACCCTCGTATCCGCTCTGGCCGACATTAGAGACCGCTTCGTGTCCGAGCCTGATGGGAGACTGGGGGACCTCTGGAGTTGTGGGGCTGAGGATAACCTTGGCTAGGCGGCGAACTTTAGCAACGGCAGTGTTATAGATGAACGCGAAGTTGTCCGTGGGAGTGTTATCGGGACAAAAGACGTGCGAGACGACTTTGAGGGTTTGATAGACATTGTCGTAAATCAGGAGGGTATCAACGAACATGAAGACCGCCTCTGGTATCTGGAGGGTGTCCTTGAGCGGTCGAGCCGTCTTGGGCTCGAAGTGTTGGATGGCATCGTAGGAGACATAACCGATCGCTCCGCCAGTGAATGTCGGAACCTCCGGGATCTTGACGTATCTGTAATTGTTGAGTTCCTGCTCGAGAACTCGCATGGGGTCCCCGGTGTGCTCATGGCCAGGGCCGGTCTTGATGACCTTGAAGGGATCTGGGCGGGGAGAAAGATGAGCTCCGGATCACGAAACCGACCAAGGGAGATTACCTGCGCCGATAAAGCAGTAGCGGTCGGCGTGGTTGGACGAAATGGATTCCAACAGGAAGCTGTACTTTGAATCCTTACTGATCCGGAGGTAGGCGGCGCATGGGGTCAAAAGGTCTGCGGGAAGTTCGACGAAGACCGGGACGCAGTTTCCCAATTTCTCGTCGACGATGAGACTCTGAGCAGCAGACAACGACGGGAATGGTTGAAGCGTCTGACAAAAGTTGGCAGTGTGAGGTACGACCTGGTGAAAATTGGAGAAAACATATAATGACCTGGACGTCCATGTCGAGGCGGAGGGAGCCGTGTGAGGAGACTTGAAGATGCGAGTGATTTTCTTGAGGTCGACAAACCCTCTAGCTTTATACGTCCCAGTCTTCGCTTTTACGACGGAAAGAGCGAGAGAATCCTATCTCCGCTTACCCGCTCTCCCCGCAAGGGAGATCACTACAGAGATGGGCCGCGTTATTATTACAGAGCTGGGCGGGTCCCATACCGCCGACAGCACAGTCCGACCTCTTCGTCGTCCGCAATTGCACTCTCAGAGTTGGTCAAAGATAGAGTAGATGTCTGGATCACAGTGTGATGGAATTAAAGGAGGTACACAGTAATATGGTGCGGCCAGACGACAAGAATTAACTATTCAAGAACTAGACTCTCCTCTCCGTACACAATCAGCGGCGTTCCCTGTCAGGTAAAACGTCAAAGCCGGACTGGCCGAGGTCCGCGGGGAGCCTAGCTGTCTCGTCAAGGGCTTCATCTTGGAGGAGTGCCCTGGACTCTGGGTCCGTCTCTGGCAGGGACAAGGCAGAAGCAGGGGGATCATCCCCGAGTAAGCATGGCAACGGTGCGACTATGTCGTTGAACATGAGCTGTGGAATGTTTTGTTAGCGTGGTGGTTTAGCGGCGAGTGGTTGTGCGTACTGTTCCGTAGCTGGTGATGGAAATCATACTAGATCAGGTGGTTTCTCGCAGGGTGAAGAGCGGAAGACATACACCAATAAACTGAAACCTACGACCTGAAGAAGCGAGACAGGGAATAGGAACTTTTCCCACCCAAGGCCAAGGCTGACGAGCCAGATGCTCAACGTGCGACAAGTATCCTGATGGGATGAGTTAGGGTGGGGAATAACAGAAGACAGGGACGTACAGTAAGAGACCTGGAACTTGCGGAGACGTGCCTAGTCACGCTGAGACCGAAGAAGTTGAAAAAGGCGATGCTCAATGCGATGACGACACCAGACCACAACACGGTTGGATTTTCAATCATTTGGCGCCAGCCGCGGGGAAGGTCAAAGAAGGCAGAACGGGACGCCAAGGTGGCAAGGACAGGCATGAAGACGACAATGGTGATCGCTCCGAAGAAGCCTTCTAGACCGACAGCATAGAGTGGGGTAATGGAGTACTTGGCCATGATCTTTTCTTCGACGACGAACTGGGTTGCAGTGCTAATGGTAGAAGATGTGAGGGGTGAGAATAAGGGCAGATGGTCACGAGGGCATCGACTGACAAAAGTTGAGCAAACAAGACGAAAAAGATACCTGCTCAAGTTCAGGAGGGTAAGCCATGAACTCAGTGGGATAAGGCTTACCGAGGACAACCTTGGTGGACTCGGAGGTTTCTGAAGTGTTTGGGTCAAGGAAGGTAATCAGGTCGGTTTTCGTGGCATCCTTGACGAGTGAACCGCTGAAACCGACGAGAGAGACACCTATGATAACGGTGAAAAGGGAAAACCATCTATGGGGTGGTCAGCAGGGAGGGCTGAGTATTTGCAGGGAGGGACGGAACTGATAGAGCCAAAGATGACGGCGGAGGAACAAGACGCTGAGGACGCCGACGAATAGGACAAGAGAGCCACGGGTCATCTGATAGATCGAGACTGGTGTGTAAAGAAGACCGATGTTCATCAACTGACGAGAAAGATGAGAAATTATGACCAAGGGGAGTGGCAAGGCTTGAACATACGGTGGTTCCTGTCAGGTCGCAGAGGGCGGGGAGCCAAAGAAGGGTGCAACGCCAGCTAGCAAGAGGCTGCAGCTTAGGGGTTGGGTGGTCATGCTGGGTTGAAGGAGAGGTAGGGTTGAGGAGTGACCGAAGGGATGTGTACAAGACAGGCAAGAAGCCTTGAATCGAGAAGGGGAACAATCAGCCGAGAAGGGCGCACGAGGACAGTGTGATACTTGCATAGCATTTCGCCGACTGGAGCACATGGTCAGTTGGAGACGAGAGAAGTGGGAGAAAGACGTGCCGAACATCTGGAGGGTCTGCCAGACGGGCTGCTCGTAGAAGACGGGGTGGTCCGTGTCGCAGTCCTCGACGCACTGGAGGTCCTGGTACTTTGACCAGAGCGAGTTGCAAGAACCCTGGGTGCGGATGGTGAAGGGGGGGAGAAGGAGAAGAGAGGAGAATGGGTGCTCACGGTGAATATCATGCCGGCGATGAGGAAGGGGATATAAAAGCTCGAATGACGAGACATGGTGGTGGTCGTTGGTGGAGGAGAGGGCGAGCGGGAGAGGATGGCGGTTGCTTTCTCTCTCCCGCTCTCTCATGTAGCATGGTCCTTCTCTCTATCCATTCTGCCCACGCCAACGCCGGTTCACGATATTTCCCCTACTCTGGCCATCTCGCCCTTACATCCTGCACAGTTCAAGGCTGTCTGTCCCACTATACTTTTATTCTCCTGTTCACTCACACCATTCCAGTCGTCAGGGTCAGACGCGAGGAGGAACTTAAACCTCTCGCAGCCAAGACTCTCACCGTTGCCGTCAGGTGCTATGAGTCTCGATTGGGTCGCGTCAATGTCATTGCCACCAATGTCGTTGTGGACCAAACACTCGTCCTATGGGAAAAGTCTTTTACCTCCGCCTCAGCAGAGGTCCCTGATGGCGAATATCCCTTCAAGCTTATTATCCCTCCAGGTACCCCAGGTCTCACCACCACCATCTTCCAGGAGTATAGGGCTTACTGGCGTGTCGAAGCCATACTCGAGCATCTCCCTGTCTTTGGTGTTGGCAGCCGTCTCGTCAGGCATCTCGACTTACCCCTCATTCGTTACGATGCCCCCTCTCACTCACCACCACCCTCCCAGCCCCCTCCTCTGCCCACCCAAATTCAATCCCCAAAGTCCCGTCTCCCAATATACCACTGCACATTCTCCACCCCTCCTCTTTCCTCTCCCATCGGTCCTGGTGATCCCGTCCCCACTTTCCTTCGGCTTCAGCCAATCGATCCTTCCTTTTCTATTCATTTGGCCACCGTGTCTATCGAACGTCGTCTCGACCTTCGCCTCCCGGTCGACAACCTTTCCGCTCATACCCCCTCGCACACTCCTCCCGATGTTTCCACCGAAAGTTTTTCCTCTCTCGTCGACCACTCCTCTTCCAAATCAACGTCGACCACAATTATAACGTCAGAGGCACTCGAGTTCTCGCTTGATCCTACCGGTGCATTCACCAAGACTATCACTGTTCAGTGGCCCCCGAGGAAACAACACAGTTGGTCGATTGGTGAGACAATGAATTCTGAACTTATTAGCGTAAAATTCTATATCCACCTCCGTGTGAGTGGCCATCCGCCTGACAACCTTATACGCCCCCCCTAACCCCCCTACTCCAGTTGCGTGTTTTTTCTCCTCAGACTGGCCCTGAGACCATCGATGTTCCCGAGCGTGAGGTGATTGTTGCTTCAACCAACCAGTCCGAACGGCAGCTCGTTTCCGCCAAGTCCAAAGATAAGGCCAGTTCCTTACGATCCAAGTCCAAGTCACCGCATCGTAATCACTCCTCAGGGTCGAGTTGCCCCACTTCTCAATTGGGGACGTCTGTACCACCGACTTCGAAAGCGATCATATCCTCTCCCCCTCCGATTGGCCGACCGCGTACGAAACCTTCGCGCCGGCCCCATACATCTGCAGGTCCTAGGGATACATCGAACCTCCCATTCCACTCCGAACTCGAACTCAAGGAAAGGTGTATCGATCCTGGTGACCCTATCTTCCCCCCCGTTTGTTCATTCCCGACATCTTCTGCGCGGCCAGCACCACGAGATCCACACGTCTCGATGAAAACCCCTACCGTTGTTCATCACGATGGCAATAACTACATCACTTTCCAACCGATCCCGTTGGATTACGTTCGTGATTGGGAAGAAGAGTTGGCCAGGATAGAGCTGAGGTCCAGAAGAAGTAGCGCTGCCATGCTTGGGTTTAGGAAGAGGTGACGAATGCCCACCATAAATCCAGTGCTCATAATCTCTCCGTCCTCGTCCCCAGCCTCGTTTTGTCATCCCCCTGCATGCTTTCGTTCGCTCTTACCACTACAATGTAACTTCACTCAGCATTAATAAATGAAGATGGGCCGTACACGTAGATATACAATCGTATTCAGCACTACGTGGTGTAGGTTACAGGTTCGACCACATTAGTCTATCTTCAGCTTACGAGCTGGAGTCCCGATGAAATTGGCCTGTGTAGGATCGTGAGTCACCAGAAAGAGCGATTTATGTGTTGATACAGACAGAAATGAACTTCAGCACTTCATCCAGCACAAGGACTGGCGCGCTGAGGTACAACACAAATTTCCATTCCTCCAAGTTAAGAGGTGCAATAGCGAACACTTCCTATAATGGCCGTCAGAAACGAGGAGGTCTTGAATTCAGAGCTCACTTACCGTGAATAGCGGAATATACAGTATCCCAAAGTGCAACACCATGCTGAGGATTATCGAGGCGACCAGGAATGGATTTTTCCATACCGGGAATCTCAACAAACTCTCGGTTTCTGACAGCGAGTTCATGGCGTTGAACATTTCCACCGTGACAAGGATCGAAAGGCTCATGGTTGTCGCGGTCCGAGACATCTCGTTCGTGAACATCTCACAACCGACTTCTGGGAAAAGTGAAGAACATCGGTGGAAGTGTGTCTGAGGGGTTTGGGTGGTTGGCCAGTGATCGAGGAAGCCAGAAAACCTAAGACCTTACCAGTTGGTAAAAGCTAATCTGCGGCCCGCCGCTGTACCAAAGGAACCACCACGCGTATCCGAAAACCGTCGCACAACCGACATACGTGCCAACGAGAAGGTATCGGACAAATAGCCACTTCCCAACTAAGGGTTCCCGACTGTTCCTTGGGGGAACACACATGATTGAATGGTCGGCTGGGTTGAACCCGAGGGCCGTTGCAGGAAGGCTGTCCGTGACCAAGTTTACCCATAGGAGCTGCACGGGTATGAGTGCTTCGGGCATTCCAAGAAGCACGGTCAAGAATATGCTACAAAATAAAGCATGAATCATCCGACGTTTACGAACTGGGGAGGTCGATTGCTGACCTGACAACCTCTCCGATATTTGACGAAACTGCGAGGTATGGTTAATTTACATGGGGCAAAGCCGGACCCATTGCAGACTTACTGAGGTAACGGATGAATTGTTTGGTGTTGTTATAGATCAAACGCCCTTCTTCGACGGCTTTCTCGATGGTTGCAAAGTTCGAATCTGCGAGGACCATGTCCGCTGCAAGTTTTGCAACATCCGTTCCGCTACCCATTGCAACTCCAATGTCTGCTTTCTTCAACGCTGGAGCATCGTTGACGCCGTCGCCGGTCTACCACATCGAATGAGTTATTGCTCCAAGGGTCATAAAACGCGGCGTACCATAGCCACAACCATGCCAAGGGACTGGAGGAGATCGACAAGTTGACTCTTGTGACCAGGCTCTGCACGGCTGAATACGCTCGCGGTTGTGACAGCCTTGATTTTGTTTTCGTAGCTCAACTCGTCAAAGTCACGACCAGTATAGCTCTTGTACGTCAGGTCCTCATCCTCTCCAAGGATGCCGACCTGGCGGCAGATTGTCTCCGCCGTACTCTTGTTGTCTCCGGTTATGCAGATCACTCGAATCCCCGCCGCTTTGCATTTTTGAACCGCAAGTTTCACCTCAGGTCGGGGTGGGTCCAACATTCCAACAAGTGAGACGAATGTGAGGTTACGTTCAAATTGTGCGTAGCCTCTGGTATCCTGACACCGATAATGCGCAGAGTTGATGTCTTGGACGTCCACATAAGCCATAGCGAGAGTTCGAAGTCCTTGGGAAGCATAGGAAAGTGTTTTGTCCATGATGGTAGATCGGAGGGCTGTCGTCATTGGGAGTAGATCACCCCCGGGAACAAGTACAGAAGTGCATTGGTCAAGGATGGATTCCGGAGCCCCTTTAGCGAACAAAGCACCGTGATTCCCAGTACTGACCAACACGGACATCATCTTTCGGTCGCGGGAGAATTCGAAGGTCAAGAGTCGGGGAAAGCGGTTCTCCAAACGATCGTTGATCGCACTTGCCCGTTCATAAGGCGGCATCGACGATAGCCTCTGCCTAAGGTCGGGATCCGTGCTGGGTAACTTCTCCACGAGGACCTTAAGGGCTGCTTCAGTGGGTTCTCCGACATTAGTGTAAAGGTTACGATCCTTCGTTGGACATCAGGATGTTGGATAGTTCCGGGGATAACAGGGCAGGGCATCTTACCGAGTTAAAAACAATCCTTGCGTCGTTACAGATGGCACAGATTTCAGCCAGGCGTTGGATAGGCTCTGAACGGAGCTCAGCATCGGCCTCCTGGCCATCAAGAGATGTAACCAACCCATGGGGTGCAAAGGTGGTCCCTTCGACAAGATACTCCTTGGGCATGTCGTTTTCAACTATAAAAAACTGTTGGAAAGGGCTCGTCAGATGTGGAACATGGTAAAGGCTCCTGAATACACGAACCCGAGACACACTCATTTGGTTGGTGGTCAGAGTTCCTGTTTTGTCGGAGCATATAACATTTGTGCAACCAAGGGTCTCGACACTGGGAAGATTCCTAACAATTGCGTTCTTCTGAGCCATCTTCTTGGTTCCGAGGGCCAGGCACGCGGTGATCACAGCGGCAAGGCCCTCTGGGATAGCAGCGACAGCAAGTGCCACGGCGATCTTGAAATAATAGATAGCACCATGGAACGCGCCTCTGTGGGCTGGATCCCAGAAGTTCCTGAAGTTGACGACCCAGACGAGAATACAAATGACACTGATAACTTTGGCGAGCATGTCGCCAAAGTCATCCAACTTGCGTTTGAGAGGCGTTTTGTCGTTGATTTGAGATGCGATAGACTTGTGAATATCACCAATGGCCGTCTTCCCCCCAGTGAAGATGACAATAGCCTGGGCGTTTCCATTCACAACAGTAGTCCCCTGGGCGAACGGAATTGAGTAAGTCAACGGGAGATGGAGGGTAGAGAGAGACGAACAGAGAATAAGAGGTTTTTCATGTCTTGCTTTACAGCTCCGATGTCCGAAACGACATCGGTTGTCTTTCGCACGCTCTCACTTTCCCCTGTGAGGATTGCTTGATCTACGCGGAAGCTGCTGGAAGAGATAGAGAACAGTCGGCAGTCGGCAGGGATTTTGTCGCCGACGGAGACATGGATTATATCGCCTGGGACAAGTTCTGAGGCATGGACGCGGACAATTCTTCCGGCGCGAAAAACTTTTGCTTCGTCGGGGGAGTATTCTTTGAGAGCCTGGGATGATGGAGATGGTTAAGAGCAGAGGTGAAAGGAGAGAAGAGGTGCACACATCTATCGCTTTCTCTGCATTTGTCTCCTGGATGACGCCGACGGTTGCGTTCGCAATAAGGATGAGAAGAATAACAAGGGGTTCGACAAATGCGCCGAGAAGAGAGCCACCTTCCTGCATTTCCACTACAGCAAGAACGAAGGAGACAAGGGCAGATGCGAGTAATATGAGGACGAGTTGGTCTTTGAATTGGTCGAGAACCAGCTCCCACAAGGAGGTTTGGGGGTCATCTGGTAGCTCTGGAAGGTCGTAAAGGGTGACGGTCAGCTTTCCTTGGAATGGCAAACAGAAACGGAGGAGGCACCGTTTACGCCATGGATTTCTGTGTGTTTTGTAACTTGGGAACGAGAAAGACCGACGGTGGGGTCGACTTGGAAGTGAACCAAGATCTGGTGAGGCGTTAGGGTCCAAGGATGGTCCATGCGGAGACCAACAGTTGCGCTGGCTAATAGGTATGACTGGGTGCAGTTGAGTACCACGTCGGTCAACACGCGGCGGAACGATAAAAATAAATAAAATAAAATAAAATAAAATAAAATAAAATAAACGTGACGGAACGGTCTGGTCACGTGTCTGCTTGTTATCGTCGACGACAATCGAGGCTGGGGGTGAAGTCAAGCTTCAATGTCCTCCTCCTCGTCCCCAATATACAGGAGACCAATCGTAACGACTACGATCTTCTCCCCCTCCGCCACGTCTGACATCCAGCCACTCAACGACAACGGCAGCACGATCATCCCAATAGGCTCAATTGTAGGCGGTTGTCTCGCAGGCATCACCCTCGCAGTAGCCGCGGTCGTTGGTTGGCATCTCTGGGGAAGATGCATTAAACGGAAAGAGGAAGTCAGACGCGAAGAAGCCGTTAGTTCTCCCTTTATCACGCACTTCCAGGCTCCATCTTGCTGCATTCTCCCATCAGATGTCATACCATACCACCAAAAGGAACACGAGACTAAACGCGTTCACCCCTTTTCCGTCCTCCTACATACCGTCCCCCGGGGAACACACTCAGGACCGCAAAGTCAAGTTTTCGGTGCAGACACCAAATGCCCAGTCCGGCAAAGGCGGCCAGTCGCTTGCCCTCTATCACGGCTCTCTCCCAACAAGGCCAAGCCCCCTCTCCAGATCGGAGGTCATGGTCGAGCAGCCCGCGGTCAAATGACACCCACCCGAAATGTTCCCTTTTACTGTTCTCTTGCGTTATGTTCCAGTTGGGTTGTTGTTTGGCGGTTCTACGGACTCATCATGAGCTGTGTTTGCAATATTGTAATCTGCCGGCTTGGAATGATTGTCTACTGTCTTAATGAACTGACATATTTCTACGGGACTTGGTTGAGTGGGTGGAGATCAACAAGTACCAAAAGCTCACCTGTTCTTCCATCGCGACCGCTGCCTTGAACGCATCGACTTCGCGCCAACAATCGAGTGGAGTTATGTGGTGGGATCTAAGTGCGAGAGTATTCAAACCCACTGTAACAAATGTGGACTTCGACCCGGATGCAAACACCTCACCTGTAGCAGTCAATAAGTCTTTGGCTCGACTCACTTACGAGCAGGTAGCCACCGATTTCCCGTTTGGCATGAAACCGGTCAACCTTCTTCTGCACCTCATCCAAGGCGCCTTGTACGGACGAGCTGTTGACTCTGACCTCTGCATCGTCATCGTCCGTCTCCGTTCTCTCCTTGCTAAGGTTCTCCTTTTCCAGTGCAGCTTCAATTTGCTCCCGAACTACCTTCTCCTCCTCACGCAACCGTTCAAGTTCTGCGCTGATCCTTGCTCTAATGTGCGCATCGAGGGTCGACTGTCGCTCGGTGGGGGTGGCTGGAGATCCCGCACTTTCTTGTAGGTGGTTAATCACTTCTTGAGAGAACTTTCGACGGCTAACTCAGCCTGTCACATGCGGAAGCAGGAAGCCGTTGACGCACCTGGATTGGAGTCTCGTTGTAAAACACCTTGTCGCCGTCGAACTTTGACTGAGATGCTCCCATGTCCTAAAGGTCTGCTTGCTGGATTCTCACGCTCACTCGATCGATCAACATTGGCCTCTGCTCGGGCAGTTGCGGGCACTGTTTTATTTTAATATCTATCCCTCTGCACGGTGTTAAGAGCGGTTGAATGTTAGACTTCCACTGCCCATCCCTAGCCGGATGTGTGACTCTCTCGAAATTTATATCCGTGTTCCAATAGCCTGGCAGAGTAATCATTTCTTCGGTCCTCGGTTGCCAAACATTCAACAAGGGCACACTTACCATTCGGGTTCTATTTCAGTCAAAACCCGGATTCTTGCGTCACGTTCAGCCTATTTGCAGAAAAAAAAAACACTCGGTAGAAGACGTAAACTCACTGCCTTTTCTTAGTCTCTTCCATTTCGTGGTAGATGACCCAGCCAGACTTGGGCTTCCGTGTGAACAAGACAGAGGTGGGATGCACGTGCAAAGTCTGCAGTTTTGAAGGTGTTTACATGCGCGAGGAAGGTATATCGGACAGACGTACGATTTTCCCATGAACGGAAAGATATGTTCCATCCGCGCACCACTGCGCACCATTTCTCCAGTAACCAGTGACCAAGCATTGTCTGAGGCGTCGCGCATCCCCATTACAGCTCTCTATCGGGAGCCCGAAACGGTGCATGTACTTCTTCAGCTGTGAACGGATGGATACCGCTCGAGACATCGCGCGGAAGGAAAGTGCGTGAGACCGACACCAAGATGACGATTTTCCGTATTTAATAAAAGCATTGTATGCTGACCGAGAAAAGTGAGCTTCGGGTCCATTTACAGGAGGCGGTTGGAATACCATTTAGCAGAGTGAGATGATCCTGAAAATATCAGAATCATGGATACGATCTCTCTGATGTGCTTACCCCCTCCTCCGTTGTAAACTTTCTCCGTTCCAACTCGGCCAATGCCCCAGGGGCACCGTCTGGAATCACAAAGACGTCCTGTGTACGCAGTTACATGAGTGGCAAATGACCAGATAACTTGGCGTATCCTAACTTGGACAGTGGTCATCGCCGCGATGGAGAGAACCTCATCTCCGCACCTGAAATCCTTGGAAGCAAACAACTGCGTGGAACAATTCTCGTAAGGGTGAAGTCATTGCTGTAAAACCGAATTTCACCATCCGTGCGATGTTAACTTCGACGGGGAATTCCGAGACCTTCTCCCCCATGTTCGTCAGACGGCCGTCAAGGTCGACCATACCCGATGCCACCAACCCTTCCAAGGCACGCAATATACTCTCAGCTGGAGGGCTGGTTACCCATTCAAATTTCATGAGGTTGTCTATCCCCAACGATTTGAGCTGTAATATTGGCGTGGTTAGGTCTGTGCGAGTCAACTCCGGGGACGTGGTCACTGGGAGGGACTCGAAAAAGAGGGAGGGGTAGAGCCGATAGCAGTACCCGGGGGAGGTTCTCCCGGCCCTCCCAGCGCGCTGCGCGGCAGAAGCGGCGGAAGTCTTGACCGTTGACAACGATGAGAAGAGGGTGCTAGAGTTATATGTTCTGAGCTGTACTTGATTAGCACATGCAGGGCAAAGCATGGGTCGTATCAACCTTTACAAAGCCAGAGTCTACAACATACTTGATTCCGTCGATCGTAACGCTCGTCTGATCATTAGATTAGGGTCCCACAAAACAAAAGTTTCAGCTCACCTCTGCTATATTAGTTGCGATTATCACCTTCCGTGTTCCTGGTCGTGTCGGCGCAAAAACCTGAAGTTGCTCAGTTGTTCCCACTCCCGAATACAGTGGGAGAGGAGCAAGTGCTGGTAAATTCTGCGGAAGCCTGTGCCAGTAGTTAGCCGTCGAAGGTGGCTATGACTCCGTATACTTGCTGGGGAAGCATCTCTGATAGATACTGAAGACAGCGCTCTATCTCTTCGCGGCCTGTCAAAAACACCAGAATATCACCCGGACCATTCTATGATTCAGGATAAGCACCCCAAGTGAAGCAAGAAGGGTGTATCTACGCTCACACGTATGTGTATGTTGTTCACAACCTCTGCGGCCGTTCGAACGTAATCTGAGGTTGGTTCGCGCAGGTAGGCAACCTCCACAGGATACATACGACCTTCAAGGCTGGCGACCATGACGTCGTTAAGGGAAGAGCCAGATGAGAAGTACTCAAGGAATGCAGCAGCGTCGATTGTCGCAGAAGAAACAACCAGACGCAGGGCAGGCCTCTTGAATCTGATTCTATTTCGGAGGTAAGAAAAATGACCTTTGCACTTCCAGAACATACTTTTTGATGATGCCAAGCAACAGATCCGTGTACACGCTCCTCTCGTGGGCTTCATCTATCTTCCACGTTTGTAAGTGACTCGTGACTCTAGGGAAGCGTCGAGGGCCTGACCATGATAACGCTGTATTGGCTCAAGAGAGGGTCAACGAGTGCCTCCCGGAAGAGGACGCCATCCGTCACATAACGGATCCGTGTCCGGTTCTTGTCGCTGACGTCTTCGAAGCGGATAGTATAACCAACCTGAGAACATTTTCTGTCAATGGAGACCATGCCACATTTTAAATGGTGCACCTCTTCTCCTAGGATCGACCCCACTTCAAGTGCAACTCGCGTTGCAACAGAAGTGGCAGCAACGCGTCGTGGTTGAGTGCATACAATGACATTACCTCCGGCAGCCCACCCAGCTTCGTACAGATATTGGGGTAATTCTGGAGATGGAGTCGCGTCACTCCATATTTGGGTCTAGGAACGAGGAGAAAGAATTACGAGTCGTTTTCCCGCATCCTGTTTGACCGACAATTATGAGAACTCCGTGTGTCTCAATCGCACGCAACAGTTTATCCCCTAATATCCTTCATCAGTACGGGCATTTCACGCGTAATTGAAGTCTTTACTATGCTTGAATATAGGTAATTGCTGCCTCTGGGCCTGGAGGGACAACCCTACTGAGAGAGGAGCATATGATAGGACCGTATCCTCCGTCTCAGATGCTCTATCCAGTAGACTTCCTGGCCCAACTGTGCCGGGCTTCCAAAACTGCATAATTTCGTGATATCGTCGGCGGGGGGAGGGGGCAAAAAGGAACCCTTAGTCCGTGATATCCGGTGGGAATGGATGATACCAGATAGAGGGCAGCTCCGTTCCGCGTGACCCGAAAGCACCTCTACGCCGGACAGCCAATATGTCGGAGCGCAAGGGTGGGCAATGGTTGATGAGCACCCTGACAAGACGCTTACATTCTTATTTCAGTTCTCAACAAGTATTTCCCTCCGGATTTTGATCCAAATCTTATTCCAAGGAGATCCGGTCCACGTAACTCACAACAGGTTGTTCGATTGATGGCGCCCTTCTCTATGCAAGTATTCTCTCCTATTTTGTCCTTCTGGAATGCTGACTTGCGTGCAGGAGATGTAATACATGTGGCGAGTATATTTACAAAGGGAAGAAGTTCAACGCCCGGAAGGAGACCGTTGAAGGGGAGGACTACTATGGGATCAAGATATTCAGGTTCTACATTAAATGGTACACGTGCCATTCCTCTTGCTCAAAGCGTTCATCTTATACCTCATGTAGCACATTGTGTTCGGCCGAAATCACTTTCAAAACCGATCCAAAGAACACAGACTATACCGCGGAGCATGGTGCATCGCGGAATTTTGAACCGTGGAGAGAGGAAAAGGCAGTTGAAGAGGACCGGCTCGCAAAGCTAGAAGAAGAAGAAAACAACCCGATGAAAGCACTGGAGAACCGGACTGTTGACTCGAAACGGGAGATGGGCAGGCTTGACGCCCTGCAAGATATGCGAGCAAGGAATGCGAGGAATGAGAGATTAGCCCAATCCGTCGATTTGTTGGCCACGCTAGGGAAGGAAGAAATGGAGACGGAAGAGGAGTTGCGAACGCGTCAAGAGGAGGAGGAAGACGAGGAGATTGTTCAGGCGGTGTTTTCGAAAGTAACTCTGCCTGGGAGTGCGACTCCACTGGCCGTGAAACGGAAAGCGGGGGGCGAAGAGCCGGGGTTGTCGAGTTTACTGTCGGATTCTACTCGAGCTGTGATCAATTCCAAGATGGCCGGAATCCACGTCCAGAAGAAATCCTTGGGGATCAAGAAGAAAAAGTCGTAGATGTCCCGTAACGCGCTAGCGCTCGTCCTTCGCACCCTCCACCATGATCTACTTCCCTAGGGACACAAAATGCAACAATGGATTCTTGGGCCGGGTATACAACGGAAAAAACATCCATCCTACACGCAGTAAGTACTCAATCCCTGGGTCCCCATCGCTCGGCTAGAAGTCTTCGACGGGAAGGCGAGCTACCGTCACACGATAAAAGGGTATCGGACCCCATGATCAACGCCGAGTTAGGATCGCTCATTCCCGCAATTGGGGACACGATGGGGGTCAAACCTAGTACATGGTTCTAATTCTACGACATCTATTTAGTATCCGCATGCACCCCGCTAGTGATATCGTTCGAGAATAGCCGTTGAACTTGTGCGTAGTGTTGCATTTCTGATTCGGTGACGCTCGGCTTCAGTTGAGAAAGCGCCAAATCAAAATCACGTTGAGTTACAAGGACTTGTGTATCCCGTTCGTCCGCCATCTCAGAAAGGTAGTAGTGTGGGGTAATAGGATATGGGTGGTTGTTATTGTTCTTCGGTTGCGACTGGTTCAAAAGGGCTGTATTGTGCCTTAGAAAGGCGGGAAGCGTGCGGAATGAGATCAGACTTACTGATTGTTTTGTCAATGTGTTCTGCCTGTCGAGACATTGCCATAAGCATCGCATCCGAACAGAGAGCATAAAAGTCTGCTCCAGTAAAATGGGGCGAGCACTTGGAAACAATAGTGGACAATGACAGCGCTGGGTGGAGGCGGAATTTCCGCGTCAGGGCGCGCGCAATATTCACTTGAGCTTCTTTCGACTCCGGAACACCAAGGTAAAGTATTCGATCGAATCTGTTGCCAGGTGATTCCTTGGGTGTCATTTGATTACTCGTGCAGTAGGCTTACCTGCCAGGCCGGAGGAGTGCAGGGTCGAGTAAATCCGGTCGGTTTGTTGCGCCGATAACGAAAACTTCTGAGTGGTCGGTTCCTGTGGCCATTCCATCCAATTCGGACAGTAGCTGACTGACGATGCGGTCCATGACCCCACCAGAGTCCCCATGGTTTCCACGCTTGGGGGCGACAGAGTCCAACTCGTCAAAAAAAATAACACAGGGTCTCGCTGCTCTTGCACGTTCGAAGACTCGTCGGACATTTGCCTCGGATTCGCCGATATACATGTTCAGAAGTTCTGGCCCCTTAACCGATAGAAAATTTAAGGAGCAGGATGTCGCAACTGCTTTTGCAAGCAAAGTTTTCCCCGTACCCGGGGGCCCGTAAAGGAGGATTCCTGGCCATAATAAGCAAGACAAACGACGAGACTTTTGGTAAACAACCTTACCAGATCTTTTTTTAAGACCATCCGCAAAAAGTTCAGGCCGTTCCAGGGGCAGTTGTATTGTGTCCAGGATGTCAGACTTGATGGACGAGAGTCCACCCACGTCATCCCAGGTAACATTCGGTATCTTTGGTGCGCCAATAGCTTCCGCATACGAGAATCTGGCACTGTCCAACGCTGAGTTCAGATCCCTATCACCGATGGGAACATGACCGCCGGTTACGCCAAAGAAAGTCGAAGATCTCGGACGCGTCCATTCCACATCCAGCGACCGCAGAGCCTGGAGTGTTCGTTCTAAGGATATGGAAGTTGCTTTCCGTACCAGACTACCAATGTCGGATGCTAAGAGTCCTGCGGTATGGATCGCAAGTCTCAACACGTCTACATCTGGAGAGAGCAGTTTATCGTTCAAACTCTCTCTCCAAATTTGGGTACGCAGAAGTTCGTCTGGGGACTGGATGTTTGGATTAGGACTAGGCACTGGGGGCATTGACCTCAGCCCACCTCGATGCTAATCTCGTGCTTGAAGCAACCAAGAAGACTTGTCGAGCACTCCTTAGCAGTGCTGGTGGTTCCAACTACCACCAACGGGTGCCCTGTAAGTTTCCAAGACTGCAGTAGCCCATCGAGACACTCTTGAAGAACGCGAGTAATGCGTGGCTCTTAAGTGAACTCAGCTGCCAGTTCATTAACATGTGAATGGTTGTCGTTGTACCTTGTGTGGGGTCTGTTGCTTGCGTAATATACATGAGAGCTTCGAGATGCCGAAGTAAAAGGATACAGGGGGAGCAGTCTGTAGCCCGAGAGAACACGCCTCTCAAGGAATTTTCGGTACGGGTGCTATTTTCTTGTAGCAGAGTGAAGCAGTCCACCTGGTGGAATGGGACGTGAGTCCAGTTCATTGGTAGGATACTCATACCTACCTCAAATAGATGAAACCCCAACCTGTCTGCGGTTGACTTAATCATTGTGGATTTACCCGCTCCCCTGGGGCCTGTGAGCAACACGGAAATAGTGAGGTCGTAAGACGGAGCCGAATGCATCAATGCAACTCGAAATAGTCGGTATAACTTCTGAAAACTGTTGCCTTTAATACTGCCAAGACGGTGTGGAACGCGGAGATGCTTTCCTGAACACCATAAGAAGAGGTGGGTTGGAGGACCTGATGAGACCTACCTCTATCCCAACAACCGGGTATCCCGGATTGTTCAATGCCTGTCTGAAGTATTCGGGTACTCCCGGGGTCCACCCAACACCCCAACTCTCCGGCATGAGCCTCGAGAGTGGCTCCTTGATGCGCTGGGACGATATCATAATCGATATTGGTGACAAGAAAGAATAGGTTGTGCTCAAGGCCAGATCCGATAGGATGACCCCTACAAGTGCATAAGTCCAAATTACAGATTTTTGTGAGCCCTCACAAGTTATTATCGGAGACCAGCGGAACATCGCCGAGAATAGTGGCGATGTGGATTGCGAGTGGATCAATTTTGATGGGTATAGCCAAAACATCGCCACGTTTGATTAGTCGTAAAAATACTGTGAAGTACTTTTGTAGTCCATCGAGGAGTGAGTGCCCATACGGATTGTCCAAACCCGGAGATACTATCTGAGCAATAGTGACAGTCCGCGCGGTAGGAAGTGGCGGTGGGAGGGGTCCAAGTGAAGTGGCCGTGATCGAGATGAAGCGCACGTCAGATCCAATAGCGGTAGAACCCAGGTTATGCAAAAGAGTAGGATCGCCAATGATCTCTCCCCTGCGAGAATTACATATCGTCGACATCCGCGACGGGCAGTGAGACGCACCATCTGGGGTGAACATCCCGACATGCAGCCACTTTGACCAGTCGTCGAGTTTTTGTGCCTATCACGTGGATGACAGCCTTGAATACGATGAGCATGCAGTCCATGCTCTTTTATGACCACTTACCCAGTCCCCATTGATCAGCCCGACCTTGCTGAGGTCTGAAGGTTTCAGGAGCACTGTATGATCATCCGGTACGTTTACCTTGCTGCGTGCACCGTCGACAAGGGTGAATATATGTTTGCGGGAAGCCAGGTCCAAGTCTGAACGTGTGATTTTGTAAGTTGGAACGTGGAACATGAAACACGCCACGCAACCGGTTGAGGGTAGAACCGAATTGGCAAGGAAATTGTGGTCGATTTCTATGTAGTCCTGGTTTTCGGAAACCGTTTCTACCTTCCCCGGGATGTGGTGGCCGGGTTGAGTATTATGGGAGAGAGAAACTGAGATCGTCGTAAGAGAGGAGACAGTATACCCTTGTGCAACAGGTTCCGAAAAAATCACAGAATACTCGTGGAAACCATCGCTGACGTCTGAGCCATAATACGAAGGGGGTATACGATAGGTGAAGCCGTTGCGTAGAATGGGCTTATTCGAAAATAACCACGTTCTAAACAGGGCGGGGTTGCTTGAAGCAAAGTCGTATCCTTTGTTAGTCCAGGCAGAGAGGACCACCTTCGTTAGGGGGAGAAGTGAGACAAGAGAAATACGACATTCGATGTTCACGAGTGATGCCTCTTCGATTTGTTGCAACAGCGAGGCAGGAAGACGCAAGGCACATCCCTGCTGGAAGACAAGACTCAATCATGCATCAACAGTTTAGTTGCAGGTGTCTCCTGCCTGACCTTATTGCCATGTTGCACCACCCTGCAAGTGAGACCAGCAGGCGGGAAGGCAGGATGCATGGGCTCCGGAATGATGTTGACTGCGAGGTCCGAGGGCGGACCAGGGAATAGCCTCTTCAGATCCTCTTGGCAGATATCGACGCAATCAAAGAAGTGAGGATTGTGCTCGTTATCGTTGATGACATCCACCGATACTTGAGTTACAATCGAGGGGTAGTGGTAGAAGAAATCCATGTGAAAAGAGTATCGCTTATCCCCGATCATCAAAATAACCCTCTTTGAACCATGAACCGCGGTAGTACATGGGGTGGGAGAAGCCATCGAGGCAGTACGTCCGACAGTTCACCAATGAATCGGCGGTCTTTAACAATCATTTCCCAGTGAGGGGCGCAGGGGCCCCAGGGCGAGGAGGATTTGCCTCCAGGGACACGGGACCGCCAGACGTTGTTCTAGGTTCTTTCTGGTTTCCCAGCAGCCGCAGATCCCTGGCTGACATAATTTCAGAAATGGGGAAGTTTGTTCATGCAGTGGAGGATGAGATGCTTTGCGCCTCAATCAACCCAGATAGAGTGCCATGGTTCAATGCTCCAATCTACCTTCAAAACAAGTCTGTGATAGGAAAGGTCGATGAAATTCTCGGACCTATCAACGAGATGTTTTTCTCAGTTAAAATGAACGAAGGGATGGTTGCCGGAAGTTTTAAGGCAGGTGACAAGGTCTACATTGCCGGGGACAAACTCTTCCCAATTGATCGCTTTCTGCCCAAACCAAAGGCAGTGGGAGGTGAGGATTGGTTTCTGTTCGTTCATTATCAATTACTCATAAATCTACAGGTATAACAAGTATGATTCCTATTTGATAGTAGGCTTAATAGGCTCACCACTTCACTTTAGAGAGAGCGCGTGGTGGACGGGGAGGGCCAAGGACGAGAGGAACACCTACTCGTGGAAGGCTCCGCCCTGGGCCGAGTTCCCGGGGCCGAGGCGGGGACCGAGGGAGAGGTTTCGGGAGAGGTTTTATTTCGCGTGGCGGCAGAGGTCTCCGCGGTGGTCGAACCCAATTGAGGGGAACACACTAGCCAGTTGCTAAGTGTTGTGGGTTCCATAGACAAGACTGTAACCTGTACGTCAAGTAGCCCATTGTGAAACCAGGTGACTGTCTGTAGGGTTATATAATTGAAAAGGTAACAGTGCACATGGTGATACAGTGCCTTGCATATGGAAACAAACAAAGGTTTTTTTTCTTGAGTGTGAATAATTGTAATGGTGCAAGGTGCCAGTTCCTGACTCCACTTTTTAATGAAAAATGATAAACCCAGTGCTGTAAAGCTTTGTGAGTTGGTAACTTTTTCACCCACTTACTGTGTTCCATTTTGTTATTGTGGATATATTTTTGTTTTGTTTTTCTTTACTTTGCACTCTCTCCCTCAATTTTCAACTCTAATGTACTTGTGCCCCTTCCTCAAATTCACTTCAGAATCACCCTTCCCACAATCACTACTACCCAGTGATGAACCAAAAAAAAACTTTGCTTGGGGAATGGTGTCATCATGATTGTAGTTTTACCCCTTTTCTCAACTTTTATTTTATTCTTCTAACCCTTTTGTTCACTTTGTTCAAGTCTAACTTCCACATGCTCACTCATTCTTCTCAAGTCATACAATAGAGTTATCAATACTGGACTAGATTAAACCCTCTTTGGGGCCCCAGCTGTCAGGGCTAACACTATGACCTTATCTGGAGATATGCACTTAGCCCCAACCTTTGTTGTGAGTCAGAGGCACAGATCAGCAACTGGCTGAACTCAGGGGACCAAGGGGATGGGACTCATATCTCCTACCAGTAATCCAACTGGCAAGGGGACTTGCACCAGTAACCAAATGTGGAAGATATCCCTAAACTGGAGTATACAAGGTAGAGACAAGAGTTCACCTAGTAGATGTGATTGCAGATTTATTTTCACTTTCAAACCAACTTTTGTCACTTGTTTCTCACTATCTTATCTTATCTTTCCAGACTTTCCTTCATTTCATTCTCTTACCAATCACTCTGAGTCATCAAGTGAGATAAAGCCAAGACCCTTGGGGCATTTCATTTGGCAATGGTTAGTACAGCAAGGATAGTTTTGTGACTTTTCAGTCAGACTACTCTAGTGGGATGTTGAGGGAGGAGAGATAGATGAGGCCCTGGCCATGCTGGTCTCAGTGTCCTCTTTGACACTCTTCCTGAATACATTCATGTTTGACCTCAACCACTCAACTATTTCCTCCTCTGTTTCCATCTTCACTACCCCAGCCCTTGGAGATTGAGTCTTAAGGACCCAATGACCCTCCATACTCCCAGCCAACTACCTTTGAGGATGAGGGATGAGGAGTGTCTGCTCTTGTGACACCCTTACCCTTCCTCCCTCCACAAGGAGGAGGCATCTTGATTGGGACCAACAACCTGGAAGCACAAGGAGGAGTCTTGACCTCCTGCAGCTTGTAGGGCTCCTCCTTGGAACCCACACCCAACAACTCCACCTTGCTCTCCAACATCCCTTGGACCCTCTTATCCAGGTCCTTGATGCAAATGTACACCCCACCAATGAGGGTCTTCATTTCATTGAGGTTGTCCTGGAGACTCAAGTTGATACATTCCAACTTGAGGACCTTCCCTTCCAACTCCCAGACCTGTAAAGTAGATGAGTCACCACATCAAACCAATGGTGGGACATCTACTTGCCAACTCATTTATCCCTTGTGTGTACATCAACACCTGGCCTCCCACCAACACAACATACACTGGGGACAAGATGCAGTTTTCCAACCAGGTACATTGCAAGTACACTGCAAGGAAATGGATAATGTACTGACCTATACCCACTCAGCACACTGCAGTTACATTTGGAATTTTCCCAGTCAGTTTTCCTGCAGTTTCCCAGCTCAGGGAATTTTTGGTACATTTTAAATGTCCCCAACCAGTATTTCTTTCAGGAAAACCTCCAGTACATTCAAAGTGTTCCCAATCAGTGTCCCTGCAGTGTCCCTGCAGTGTGCTTGTAGAGACACTGCAGGGACACTGATTGGGAACACTTTGAATGTACTGGAGGTTTTCCTGAAAGAAATACTGGTTGGGGACATTTAAAATGTACCAAAAATTCCCTGAGCTGGGAAACTGTCAGGGCAACTGCTAGCACCCTG
>QFEV01000704.1:6452-17876 GCA_003316405.1 Thelephora aurantiotincta
TCTCGTATCCTTCTTCGGCGCCATGACATCCACAACCCCTTCGTCCTCCGTCCCCGAAGCAACAAGCACCTCTTTCCCATCCCCCTTCTCCCCCTCCACACCCTCACCCTCACCCTGCGTTATCAGCCCTGCCGGCTTCGGAGCCTCGATCCTAAACTTCTCCTTCACACCGGTAACAGCCACCCGAGGAAGCTCGATCAACAACCTCTCCCTCCCCTCCAGCATCCTCTCCCTCTGCTCCTCCACCCTCTTCTGCGCATTATACGCCCATCCATACGCCTCCTTCCTCTTCTTGTTCTCGTCGCTCAGGATCTCCAAAAAACTCGCGTTGTCCTCCGAAGTATACTTGGCCTGGAAATTATCCAGGCTCACATCCGTATCAACCTTCCTCTTCTTCGGAAGGGGCTCTCCTCCCTCGCCTTCGCCAGTTCCATACTGGTCGGAAACTTGGGGCGTCCTCAGTGGCGTATCGTATGTCCCACGACCACCATACGGAGTAGGCGTAGCACCACCCCGTCGATTTGTAACAGGCGTGTTGATCTCCTCCAACCTCCGTACAGTCGCTTGAATTCGTGCAGGATCCTGGCTCTTGAGCGCGTCGAGATAACTATTCGTAGCGTCCAAGTGTACGAGGGACGGAAAGAAGTCCCGAGCAATGATGTGTGAGAGTGCCTCAGTATATTCGTCTTCTTCAAGGATGGCCTGTCGGTCTAGCGACCGAGGTGGCGCATCCGCCTTAGAACTCGGGCCGCTAGCCATGAGAAGTTAAGCGGACAGGTGAAGGGGCCGAGATGAGGTCAAAGCTCAGGGGAGCAGGATTGAAGGCCACAGTGCCACCGCGATCAGGGTAAAGTCATACTTTCTCACGATTGCTCATTCGAAATCATTATATCTGATTATCTACGTTGGCCGCAACAAACGGTGGGAAAAAGGCGGATGGAATCACAGAACGGGCTCGCGCCGCAAACTGAGAGAGAAACCGTCAAGGGAAAACTAAAGAAAGGACATCCAACAGACAGAGAGGGTGAGAGAAACGAGAGAACAAATATGTCAAATAAAATATGGATGTAAACGGGAACCGCGATTGGAGCAGGGAGCGACCGCATGCAGTCAGCTGTATGTACAGATGAGGAAAATTCGAAGGGCCAACCCATGAGAAATCTGTAAGATTAAGTTTTCGATGCTGGTATGTGTAGATTAATCGCTGAACGGCCTTGATCAGTACCTCCCACGAGGAAACAGGATCCGATTTGCTTACCCCTATACCAGTTCAGGGCTTCAGATGGAGAAGGTGCGTCAAAGTATAGAACAGCCTTGTTATCTACCAACCGCAGTGCTGAAACCCGGATATCAATCACATGAGGTTCGACTTTCATGTCAAAGAATACTGACCGTTGCCATGGACGATGCTGGCTGGCTGTGGTAACGTTTGCATCCTCAAAACAGCCCACAAGTCCACCGGGGAGTTGGGGTCCTGGCCTTGAGATGGATCCCGGCACAGCACAAGCAGATCGTTGCAGAGAATTCCGATGAGCGCACGAGGTGTCATTTCCGGGGCCAAGCACTCTACTTGAACGGTCGAGGTATCCCCGTGGGAATCAATTACCTCGAAGGTGATTGTAGCCTTCCGGACAACCCTCGTAAGGCTCAAGGCTCCGTCCATGATCAGACGCCTGCAACCAGCTTAATAGCGGCATCGAAGAGATATCCACGGATAGACACACCGGTGAGGTTGCACAAGTGGGCTAGGGAATCTACCCCGTATTCGTGCTTGCCACTGAACAAGTTTTCTACGGCCTTCCGCCTCTCGCTTGCCCTCATTCATTCCTGCAGCCAATGAAGCAATCTCGGTAAGAGCACGCTCAATCGGATCCCCCATGTACTGGGATGGTTGTGGAGAACATTTCACGAGCTCCTCAAGCTTGCCACAAGAGTCAAAATTTCGTACAACGTCATCCAAAATCAAAACGCCACTTACCAGTAGACGATATCGGGGAATCCTTTGTACGGGTAGCAGCAGGTATCCCTCGAGGTTGAGCTGGGAGTGACGAGGATTCATCCTGCATCTCTTCAAGTATGACTTGATGCGCTTCCTCTGACCCGAGGTCAGTTGCGCGGCATTTTGGGGGGTAGGCTCAGCCACAGCGGCTGGGGCAGCCATGGAAGCCAACGACATCCCAACCAATTGCGCCGTGCTTGACGAGGGTGAAAGCGAGGACGGAGGCGGGACTGGAGTTGCCCGTTCCGATACCCAGTACTTGATACGATGGACAGAGTTGTCCATGTTGCTGAATGACGCACGCAAGGTTAGGCAGCCACCCACAGGCACGTTAAGAACAGAACTCACTTGATATATGTCGAGTACATCCTCATGAACGCAGCATGGGAAACAAAACAGTTCCCTACTGTTCTTGCGACATTCATCGACATATTCCCATCCACGTCCGTCTCTACAGGGATTTCGAGCGGCTGCATGATTGGCGCGGTAGACTTCTCGAGCGCAGGCAAGAAACTTTCTTTGTGGAAGGAGAAAAGAGCCTCTAGACCGCTGAATACGATCTTACGCTCGATGGCGGGAACCACTGTCTCCTTGCTTCCACCCGTCAGCGCGTTCACAGGAGCACACGCTGGCTTAATGTATATGTCGACCAACTCCTGAAGACCCTTGACATACGTTCTCTCGGTCCTGGGTCTGCGGTATCAGCACATCGTCTAGAGAGAAAGAGAAGAGGCGCACTCGACGATCTCACGGACGATCCTTAACCTCTTGCTCTTATCGGCTTTGGCCTGTTTCTCCTTCTCCTCGGCGCTCCCGGCGCTATTGACCGTGGTCGAGCTGTTGGTTGATTGATCCGTCCCATTCTTCAACGTCCCTCTCGAATCCGTTGAGCGGGACTGACTGCCCGAGTCCGTGGATGAGGCAGAATGTTCGGAAACTCCACGATTTGCCTCTGTTGTCGTCGGACGCCTGGACCTCCAATTGTTCAAATCCGGTGTGGAAGACCCGTACACACTCAAAACGTTGAGTTGAGATTGGCTTAAATCGTGCATATCTCTGAGGTAGGCCATAACAGATCGCAGAGCCCGAGTGTAGAATTCGCGAGCGCGTTCTTCTTCTCGCCGCTGGAAGGACTCGGCAACTTCTGCTGTCGAGGGCCGGGGGCTTGGAGTAATCCTTGAATCTGATTGGTCTCCTTCAATGAACGCGGAGCTTGTCGCCGGAGAGATATTTGATTCTTGCAGAGACAAATCGATTGGAAGGAAGCTCTTGCGTTTCGTTGCGCGAGGCGTCGGTCCGGTGGGCGGGGGTGCGAGTGAGGTAGTTGGAGGAGGATTCGCGTTTGAATGAATTGGATGCAAGCCTTTCAAAGCATCGGTGGATGGCATACGTTTGAGCGAATCCGCGTGGAAGTTCGCCAGAAGATCCGGCGACGCCTTCCTTCCCAAGATTTGAGTGGAGAAATTTCTAGGAGGGGAGTCAAGCATTGAGGTGGTAGGTATGAGCACATTAATCGAGGGCGGGCCATTCTCAGTTGCTCGATTAGCTTGCGATCGCCCCAAGGATTGAGTCTGTGAATTTGAGAGTAACTGCGATCGGTCTTGCTTCAGAGGAGCATCGGGCTTGATCTTTCCCATCGACATCTTCTTCAGGAATCCCCACCGGCTCGATCTGTCCTTCTCTTCCTTTTTGAGACGTCGTTCAAGTTCATCTCCCGGCGAAGAGGGTGGTCGAGGTTTGACGAGAGACTTGCGTTGAGGTGGAGTGGGCGGATTGGAAGGGAGGGTGAATGTGGAAGAGGCCGAAGAAGAAGGTCTAGTTGCTTGCTCTTCCTCTACAACAGTACCCCAACCAGTGTTGCTAAGTGGAGGACGAGACTTGTTTGCAGGTATACGGGAAGGACTGCCAGTTGCACCCAAACTTGCAAAACGCTTCGGTGGAACCTTCGTTTCAAGTGGGGGTGACTGGGGCATAATCTGCGGGGTGGTCATCATCAGGAGGTTTGTACTGGATAGAGAGGTCGCGTAGTGGGTATATGTGGACCGAGACGGGGAGGGCCCTTGAGATTTTGTCTCTCGCAACTCAGTCGCACTCTTCATCCGCCGAACTTCCCGTTCGCCGAGATATCCGTTTTCAGACGTCGCCGACTGGGGGTCGTCGGGTTTCGGACCGTTCATGGGTCCTCGTTTCTTCTCATAGTAAGCCCTGTTAGGAGTGGTCCGGTTTCTGGATAAACCAGTTTTGGGAGCGGAGTCGAAGGGATAAGGAGAAGTGGTAGCTCGTTCGAGCTGGGCTCTTGCGGGAGTCATGGTGTGGTCTTCATCTTCTGGCGAGACAGAGTTTGAAAAGACGTTAGGCGATTGCTCCATGTCTTCTGTGTCCGTGTCCGTGTCGGTAGAGGTGATGCTTCCGGCTGTCAAGGAAAGTCCTAGCGTCGACGGGGGGTAGATAGGAGAGTTCGGAATGGCCTTGGTAAGCAATGGCTCAACCAATGCCTTCCACGGTCCCTGGAAGGGATTCCCATCCACAAGCAATGTCTCCAGAGAAGATAGGAGACAGAGCCAACCTGGAAGGGAATGCATTTTATTCCTCCGAATGCTAAGAGTGTGTAGTTTTTCAAGGGAGGCGAGGGAGTCGGGAAGGGTATGGATTCCAGTCGCATCCGCGATAAGAACTCGAAGAGAAATGAGATTAGACAGGAATGAAGGTAGCACCCGGAGTGGATTCGAGGCGATATTGAGCTCCTCTAGGTTATGACATATGGATAGAGCTGGGGGAAGGGCACCAAGGAAGTTCGCAGAGACATCCAACGCTAAAAGAGTCTCGCAGATTTGTGGGATCACGTTCGCGAGGAACGGGGGAACCGCGTTCGGTGTTGATGAGGACGCAATCAACAGGTGCGTTGTCCCTGGACGGAGGGCTGAGCAGTGAGTACACATGTGGAAAGAAACACGGGACTGACCTGGCGGAGCTTGTATGTTGTGAACCGATCCACCTTCGCCTCTGACAATAACCCCGCGACCTTCTTCCGCGATAATCATCGCGCTAGTCGGTTGCTCCTCTTCACCCCCTTCTTCATCGTCCAAATCAAGGCAGGCATCGTCATCGGTTTCTGATTCACTCGTTAACCCGATCTCCTCCCTTTCATCCAGCACGCGCCAGTCCCCATCACTCCCTGGCTTACTACTAGAACTCAATGCAAGACTGTTCGTCCTACTATTGGCAACCGAAGAAGACCTCGATCGAGGACCGCTCTGCAGCTGTGACCATCTAGTGGGTGCATCCACGGGCGCCCGTGGCGACGAAGAGGAGTGCTGACCCAGCATTTGGACAACCTCGTCCGAAGTAATACCGACGCCGATGGAGGTGTCATCCTCGCCATTGGCCACGACAACATGGCCATAATCGAACGAGGCGACGCCGCTTCCGAAATTAGTGTATGCGGAGGAACGCGTGGACGCTGAGGACGAGTCGGCGGAAGAAAGCGGCGGAGGAACTAGGTGTTGGTGCGGGGCACGGTACGCGTAGGAATCGGCGAACTGCTGTGAGTCTGGCGGAATGGAGGGCGACGAAGGTGGACGAAGAAAGAGGCGACCGGGCCCAGTGCTCGAGTTTAAATCGCTATCGGAAACCTTTCGAGGGAAAATAGAGGGTGGATGGGTGGTAGATGGAGAAGAGAGCATGGGAGAAACGAGAGAGTCCACCGCGTACTCGGATGCAGGCGACGACGTTTCTTGAGTTTGGGGAGTCGGTGCCAGGAACTGCCGTTGCTGATCTTGGGCCCACATTGCGTCGGAAAGTTGAGGAGATTCGCGGACTGGAAAGAAGGAAGCAGACGAGTAACTGAGGGAGACCTGGAGGGCGACGACGCAGCAAGGTGGTAGACCGCCGAGATATTAACTACCTGGAAGCATATTTACGAAATCAGATATTCGCTCGACACTTTTCCGAGGCACCTGAGCGCGAAGATGGGACTACAACCCCAAAGATTTGAGAAAGAACGGATTGACTCAGGGTCGGTGGGGACTCGAGATGGAAGCGGTGGCTGCAGGGCTTGCTTTTGAGGATCGTGGATGGAAAAGCTCACCTGGTTGGAATACGCTGGGGTCGCCTCCTGGGGAACGTGTGAGGTAGAAGAGCCCTCTGCTCGCTGGAAGCGGACAGTCTTCGAGTCAGATGCTTCGAGGAAGGATGAGGGGACGGGTGGTGGCTCGCGTGGCAAATTGCTGCTTTGATGGTGCTGGTAACCAACAGGCACAAGGGTCTGATATCACTCCCCCATAAGCATATGCTTCCGCAAAATTCCTACGACAAAGTTTTTGCACATGTTCTGTTTCAAAACTCATACGAAATGTCTGGCCTCTCCGAAGAAAAGCCAACAGCCTTTTTCTTTTTCCTCGTGGAGGTGGCAACCGGCCCAGACCCCCCCTCGTCCAGATTAATTTTGACCACGGCCTCTCCCTTGCGATCAGCGTCATTGATGGCGTCCACCCAACTAGTTGGTGCCGGCGTAGTCCGTCTTTCGCCCACTCCGCCTTCCAGATCAAGGTGCAACGTTTCGAATATCATCCGCTTCCTCATACACTTGAATGCAAGATTATTCTCTCCCCCTCCGGCCCCCGAGGGAGTCGAAAAAAGGCCCCGGAGAGTCGAGAATCTGTCGCTAGGGGCCAGTACCGTGTGGGGGGCGGGTAGCGAGGAAATTTGAACAAGACCATGGTGTGTAGGGAAAAGGGCAAGCATTGATGGGTTTGCTGATGTCACGGTTCCGCATTAACGGTTTGTAGAGTTCTCTCGAGCACCGTCATCTCACCTGTAAAGGCTTGCATTGTGATGCAGGCGTCGGCCGCCCAAGCCAGCTTCTGAGTCCAGCCGGGACCGCCCCAAGTATCTGTCGCAACAGACGGTGACAAATACACCATTGCGCAGCTGAGCGGGTGTCTGCGAAGAAGTCCCCTGAGTGCAACGAGGAAGAATATAACATCCTTGCGCGGAATCAGGCTGAGGAATCATCCATTTACCACAACGCCCCGGCGGGTGGCGTACCTGCGGACCCAAGTTGCCCCATGACGACGACCCGAGAGATGAAACGCAGATTCTTGTGGGTCTACGGGATGCCTGCAGAATGGCACCAATTCTCTCCGTTATCGAACGCACCGGTGACCGGTCGAACCCGAGTTCTTTGGCCGAATCAATCAAGCTCAATCTTCCCGATTGCAATGCTTGATCCATTGTTTGTTGAGGCACCCGACAAGTGAGATCAAACGTCCGACAGTATTCATCTTCAGAAGATCTAGTCGCACACGGACCTCAGACAGATGATGCCGACAAGGCATAACTGAGAAAGCAACGTACTGATTAGATTCGACTGTGGTCTGAAACTGTTTCATTGTTTCATACCTCCAAGCGATCTTGATCTTTTCTTCGTGCTGGTCTGCCTCAAGCTCATGTCTGTCCTGTTCCGCGACGAAAGAGGCAGGGATCCACATGCATTCGTCGAACACACGAAGCGGCTCCTCACCGATCAAGACGATGTCGTGATTGACGGCGAGGCCCTGAGCGACGAAGTAGTTGTGGACGAGGCCCCCGTACGCGGAATGTAAATCCGGGGCCAGGATCAAAGCAGAACAGGAAAGGGGCAGACCACCGCCCAGGATATCATCGAGGGAGGGAATGCCCGTTGATGTGAGAAACGTTGATGGCGAGGATGGAGAGGGTCGTGTCCCAGCGGGCACCTCAGTCTTGATCCCGCTCTTTCTCTTGAATGAGGACATCACCGTCGCCGACAACGAGCGGTCGGCTTCCGTTTCGATCAGCCCGACAGCCGCGAGATGACCTGGAGAAACACTCTGACCCGCCATGCTCGCCGCTACACGCCAACCGCGTTCAAGGTGCGTTCACCACCGCTTTCGGGCCGGCTCGGGTCGCTGAGAATTCACAGCTCGCGAACTTTGCCGTCGCCATCCACCTTTTCGCAGAATACGTCGCCGCGGTCGAACACGTGAGCTGAAACGCGTTCCATCGTGACGTCCATGCATTTACCCGTCGCGGTTCCTAGTCTTCAGGGCCATCGATGCTCCCAACCTTCTCCGTCGAAGGAGAGTTGGTCCTAAACAACAAGCTCGTCTGTAGACTATTTCCAGAACGCCTGACAAGAGGGGATATTGTCGCTTTCACCTCTCCCCTAGACCCCCAGAGAACCGTCTGCAAGCGGATACTGGGTCTTCCAGGCGACACAATCTGTGTGGACCCCACCGGTGAGAGGGCACCATCCACAGAACACGTCATTGTACCGGCAGGTCATTTTTGGGTTGGTGGTGACAATGCTGCTTTGTCCCGAGACTCCCGAGACTATGGTCCCGTCCCCATAGCACTGATGAGGGGGCAGCTTGTCGCAAGAGTACGCGGTCCTTCACCTCAATTCTACTCAGTTGTGAACTATTCAAACCAGGTCTGGCCGCTACGAAATGCTACGGTATTCCGGAACCCGTCCACATGCATTTCTTCAAACCCGTAATACGAATGGACTTCCACCTCGCTTCCAACTGAGTCGGGTGATCAGCTATCGATCAAGGTCAATTGGAAAGGCTTGGACCCGAACGTTACAAATTCGCTATTTTCTGATACTCCCCTCGTACTTCGAGGGTGCAAGAACCTGGATACCCTCCGAGACGTTCCGACTGGGGACCAATGAAACGCAAGGAGCAACGGTCACCTGGAGAAGTTCACGGAATATCCTCCTTGTCCGTTTGGCTCGAATTTGAAGTTATCTGTCGAGAGACCAAAGTTACCTGCAAGATTCCGTCAAGACCCGTCCCAAGGACATCGTTTGAGACGGACCTAAGAACGTGTTTCCGAGTTCCTTCAGCTTGCCAATCATCTCGCCCGTTTCCTCTTTCCGTCGGTCTTCTATTCGGGGCTCCAGATTTCTGAGGGTTCGATTTATCTCCGGACGTTGTGGGGATGACTCCGGTAAAAGGTTCAGCAGTGTGCGGTAGTCTGTGGGCCTCGTGAACGTGAGGAATGTAGTTTCGAGTCCATCATACCTTCTTGAGCGCTGGTCAGCGCAGACCAGGATGCGATGATTTCGTTCGAGGCAGCTCGCCGTTGGAGTACCTTGACATAGTGCGGATCATCCCCCAATGCTATCAGGAGATTCTCGTCAACTTGTTTGTCAAGAGAATGTGATCTGATCCCACCTTCCGTACACGCCTCGACGGCCTTTTTGTGTTCTCCCTAGCAGGGGTGTGTGTGGACACGAAAGGGGAACATGCAAGAATCTACTTACAAGCTGCACATAACACGCTCCGATGTTTGCGTTGAGAACGGCCCTCGCTTTGACGATCTTGGGAGATTCTTCATTCCTCGGCCGAGGAGGTGTGGCAGGGAGTGCTTCGAGCGTTGATATCCCCCCCGCCTCCGGGTCTGATTGTTCCGGAGGTTCTACGGGCTCTTGCGGGGGTTCACGCTTACGTCTCGGAAGGTGTCTAAGTGCACTCTTATACTGCGCGAGAGCCTCCTCCCAAGCCTTGGAACGAAAGTGATTGTTCCCTTCTTGTTTCAATCGTTCGACTTCCTGCGGGGGGTCAGCCACGTGCGATGCAGATAACAACAAATGCACCGCACCTCGAGATCTGTAGTGTCGGTTTCTTTTCCATTCCGCTTGTTATGAGTCGGGTCCTCTGCCGACATGATGGTGGTCTCGATCAAAGGGAGGCATCTATGATCACATTCTCCGATCGAACTTAGTAAAGATTGTTGATACGTTGACGTGCACGGAGGAAAGACACGGCGGCATAGGTAGGAGACAGGACAGAAAAAGAAAAAAAATATGGGGTACGGAGTTACACACAAGCACTTTATTATCGTAGCACGCAAAATCAAGCGTCGGAAAATACTTCACTTTCGGTTCAATCCACGAGAGTTCTGAATTCGAACGCTCAGTTCTTCGTCGTAATCTTGAAAGTCCAGCCTGGAGCAGGGGACTATGTAGGTACCCTCTTCAAACCGACCACGGGCGAGATTGCGTTTGCGTTCCCTCTCCTTCTTGGCTATATGGGAACGGGAATGTGTGGTTTTTACGGCGAAATCCTTTCCCTGAGTCAATATCGGTCAGGACCTGGCTCATGAAAAGGGAAAAAGAGGAAAAACCTCCTCCGACAATCTCCCCCAGGCCACCGGTTCCAACTCTGTGGCAGTGTAGTTACCGAGGTATATGAACGGTGTCCCATCCGCGTGGGAGTGACGAACGAAGACCGGAAACAAAATACCATCGGAAATAATCTTGCTGTCGCTGTTGGAGTCATATCCAAACACCGCCTTGTCCACATCCCGCTTGCAAGCGGGCCTGCGACCGAAAAGGTGTGCTATCACGTCAATCAAGACGTAGTGTGTGTATCCGAACCGGCCGGACCGATTGTCCTTGTCACAGCTCCTTTCACCAAACCCTCAGTAAAACCGGGAGATCTAAGCAAAGGGGGAGACAAAAACGTACGTAGTTATCGAGCCCCATACCCGATCAGAGCCCCCGAGTACATCTTTGATCTGTCCACGAGAGACGGCAATTAACTCGGCTCTGGCTTGGCTGCGCTTGGGGCCACCCAGGCCGTCGACTCTGTCTGTGCCCCTCAGACATCGTTTTTGTGGGATTGTCGGGACTGTGGCTTCATCATCGGTGTCGCACTCCTCGATAAGCCGTTGAAGGCTAGCGTTTTGACGTTGAGCCGCATCAAAGTCCTCCTTGCCCTTTGCAACCTGCCCAGTCATTCGTTGTTGTGGCTGAGTGTCTTCCGGACTCTAGAAATTCCGGCATCCTCACCTCTTTCCGTAACTCCTTGTTCTTAATGCGATGTTGAAGCAACCACGAAGAGGGTCGGAATAAGCTGACCCATGGTAGAAAGAGCTTTCAAAGTACTCACCTCGTTTTTTAATTCTCTGTTGTCTTTCAACACCTGGAAATACTGCGTTGATCTGGTGATTTGTACCGCAGAACCATCCACTGGATTGAACACGCATACGTTTTGCTTGAATCTGCGGGCCTGCTTTATGATCTCCACGAACCCTTCCCTGAGTTCTGAAGACTCGAGCTTAGTGCCCATCTCCAATACCGTTTCCCACCACCTGTCGGATTCCATCATCCCCTCGACCAGGAGACTCCCCTGGGCATCAAGCGTGGATTCGGCTTCCCACTCCCACTCATTTACGTTCCTTGCCATGACAGGTTGAATGGGGCGGGTGGTGGTGCGATAGAGGGAACTTATGGTATGAAATTCCAACGAAGAGATGTTGTAATGTAGAGTCTACGGGACAATACGGGACAATAAGTGAATGGTCAATTATCACTTGACCACCAGCCACCTAGACTACCTGTTACAGCATAAAGGTCAACGGGTTTTCCAGGTATCCCTTGAAGGCAGACAACCACT
>QFEV01000710.1:0-10499 GCA_003316405.1 Thelephora aurantiotincta
CCGGTCAAAATGCCAAAGCAAGACATGATCGCTCCAATGGCCGGAGGGTCGAGCCCGAGGCCACCCAATGCGACGGGAGTGGAAAGGAATACGGGTTGGACGGCATAGAAAGATATGTCGACCAGTGCGAGGAACGAATAGCTCGCGGACGCGATGACGACATCTCGCGTGAGGAGGTCACGCAGCCGTACAGGTTTCTGAGGTTCTTTCCGAGGTGAGGTTTCACAGGTGAGGAGAGGGTCTTCTTCCGGTGCAACTCGCTTTTTCTCTCCACGAAGGAACTCCCGAATTGGCTTCGGGGAGGGGTGAGTCTATCAAAATGTTCCATCATCAATCTCATATTGTTTGGGACACAAGAATCGCGAACCTCCTTGAGGAAGAAATAGGCCACAAGCCAGGCGACAATCGTGAAAGTGGCGGGCACGGCGCAGGGGAGGAAATAAGGGTACTCCTTCAGAAACTCGTTGTTGCCAAACAATCTAGGGAACCGCTCTGCCGGACGCGAAAGCGCTCCCCCAATGATAGGTCTATTTCGCCAAGCGGTGTCGAAGAGGCGAACTCAGTTTCTTGAACAAGTTGGAAACATCAGGGCAACTCACCCTAGGGTCGTGCCGGTCGACCAAGTGACTGGCTGGTACGAATAGGCCAGGGACAAGTTGGTGGGGTCGGTCAACTCGACCACGATAGTTTTCATCACCCCAATGTTTCCATTGAGTGCACCATTCAACGAGCGGCTTGACATCTGTCAGCTTGTACGTTTCCATGGTCAGTGGCGCCAGTCGTACCTCAACACGAGTCCCCAAAAGGTCCTTGATAGCGCGAAGCAGTACATGGAGAGCGAGAGACTAAATAAGCCGCTCAGAAGGACAGGCTTTCTCCCAATATGGTCTGAGAGTCTACTCCAGTACAAGATCGTGCATGCTTGAGTAGCAAAGAAGAGCGATTGCTAGAAACCGAGTTGCTGTTTTTCAGCGTTGTGACGATGATTTGAACGAACTAGTCGTTTACCATGAGTCCAACATAATGACCCACTTCCGCCTCATTCTTTACGATATTCAGACTTCGTATGAGCTACACGAAAGTGTCCCCAGAACTAAGTCGTCGATCCGCATGTGCGCGGCCGTCGTATGGACTGACCTCTGGTATAAACTACGGGACAAAAACGGTCCGTTCAGCGATCAACTAAACCCTCCCTGCTGATACCAACCCGACGGCGAAGAGTAAAAAGAAAGAGAGGAAAGGCAAAAGAAAGAATGGAGAACTCACGGGAGAGATGGCTTCCGAAGTCAAAGGTTCTGTGAGCTCCAGAAACAATAGGATGGAGAACTGTGCCCAAGGCAGCGGTGTTTTCTTGACCACACCTGACTCTTCATTAGCGTTTGTCCTGCTTGGCGTGCGGCTACCGTAATCTGAGGGGCCGGCCAGCATGGCGTCTTCCAACCCCGCCAGCGGGATCCCCTCCACAGCTGAAAGACGTCGACCACCCAGCAGGATTTCTTCATCTGGCACGGCCGGGATAGCAACGGTCATAAGAGCTCGTCCGGCCAGTGGAAGCAAGGGAGAAAGGAGAGGACTGGGAGCGGTCTTTCCTTCGATGGTGATTGGGGCCGAACAGAAGACCTGAACAACACATAATGGGTGCTACCAGAGCGCTGGGTTAGAAGGAATAGAAAAAACCAATGGGTACGTTATTAGTAATGTGTGCGTAATCGGGTGATTGTCCATAAGACTGGAAACACTTCTGAATATCGTAGAAGGGTGCCAGTTGCCGAGTTTCGTGCTGTCCTCGACCCGACAGAGCTGTCGGGGTCCTGATAGCTTCCTTTAAAGGCAATGGATATTCGTGCACACACGTTGTAATCTTGCGGTACTTATCAACAGTGACCCCGGTCCCTCGTTGAGTGATGTTATCTTATCTCGAGATACCAGGCATCTGCTTGACGAACTGCCAGCGGATCCGGTGGATCGGAAGACCGAAGACGTGATATCTGAGAGGGAGGATCCATTCGAAGTGGAACAAATACTGTCTCTTGTGGAACAACACATTCCCACGGCCCCGACGGTTTCGAGGGAGCTAGTATGTACCTCGCCGCACAAGCTCCCGGGTGAGCAGATTTGCTGTGCGACTGCGTTGTCGTGTCCCACAGCACCTCACTGGTCAAGATGTCAGTTTCTCGTGCAGAATTCTGACTACCAACTCCATCCGTCATCTCCTTCCCCACAAGTTTTCACTCGCGTTAAAAGATACCATCATATCGGATCGAACGTACCATCGAGATTTTGAAGTTAAGCGTGGGACTGGTGAGTAGATCCATCAGCTAAGTATCATGCGCACACTCACGCCTTGAACGCACTTCTCAACCCTCCTCGCACACCAATGAACCTTCTCTGATGACGTCTCCTGGAGTTCTTCAGCCCCTTGTAGGTCTTGGAGAAAAAACACAACACTCTACGAGCGACTTTCCATGCCGCCCCCTTCAGTTCCTATGCCTCCCCCTCCTCCAGAGGGTGGCGGGCCTTATCCGGAAGATCAGGAAAATGGGGATGACAGGACATTTGTCGACCCCTCACTTACGGTTGACGAACTGGTTACCCGGATTGCTGATGGGGCACTAGAGGTGACGACAGCTAGCTCGGATGATGAAGACAACGAAGGGATTGACGGTTTCGGTCACAGCAACTCTCACAGCCCGGGACGTGTCTTGGAGCGCGATTTGCCACCTCCCCTTGGACCCGCTGGGATGGACCCATGAATTTTACTTGGTTTGGCTGGCCTGGAAAAATCGATGACGTCAAGTCGGACCTGGCGGTGGACCCTTTGATGACAATGACCATCCTAGTTGATCAGAATAGGGTAGTAAACATTCCTGAGAAACACGAGGCTCTCCGTGCCAAATTGGCAGTTGTAATTGTTCGAAAGGGGGGGGAGTTCCGTCCACTAGCGAAAACAAATAGAATTACAATCAGCAGTCATTGCATGGACCTTTTATGTCTAGGCTATGGTATGAGTGGAGCGGTAAGTACATCTCGACCGAAACATAATTATTAGGAGTGCGTACACAAATGATCGGCAACACGAAACGCATAACCCAAGCATCTACATCGTTAACACACTCGTATCTCGACGATCCCAACCGAAGTAGGGGTGACAAGAGTGACCGAGATTCTAGAAGAGGAGACACGCCAGGTATCTGGTAGGCAGCAGAGAAAGAGAAGAAGAGTTTCGTGGTAACACATGTAAGAATGATACGTTGTACAACTTGTATGTATGATGGGCCGGATGAGATCTCGTGGCTTATGAAGATTATTAAAAATGTGTGGATGAATGATGAGGTCGCATGGAGCATATAGATAGAGTAAACAAGAGTGGCAAAACAAGATAACGGCAGGGGAAGATGGGCACGTTGTGATGATTATGGATCCGTGAACGGGCGGGTCAGTGAAGTTCCCCGAGTGAATGTGCACATGAGAGTCTTGGAATGGGGGCGACGACCCCGAGGCCAGTGAAGAGGAATCTCACCGACGTTCCTTCTCCCGTTCCATCTTTCTCTTCCTCTTCTCATATTCATGCATCTTCTCTTCGCGGAGAGCTTGCTCATCCTCCCTCCGAGCAAGGTGGGCACTAGACAAACGAGGGGGGACGGTTAACAGGTGAAACGGACCAAAAAGCCTCTTTGGTGCGGACCTTCTCAATTCCTCCCTCTCGAGATCCATGGCATCCGCCTCCATGTCATCCTCGTCGCTGTCCACCGCGTTGTTCACATATGACGACCGGTCCTTTCCAAAAAGCTTCCAGATCTCTGATCTATAGTCGTCCTGTGGAGGTACAGCATGCCGTTTCTTGGAGGGAGGAGAATCGTATTCTTCGTCGTCCTCGGAAAATGATTCCGATCGGCGATGTTTCTTCCCCGCAGAAGATGGAATCTGGGCCGACGACGGGCGGGGTTTAGAGACTCCGGAACTTGTTGGTTTGGATGAGGGACCAGTTCTGGAAGCCGGGACGGTCTTTGATGGACTCGGTTTTCCCATGTCCTTTGTCTTGTTGAAGGAAGAGAGGCTCGATGTCGATGGTTTCTTGTTGAGAGTGGAGCTGGCAGCGGGTTTGGTTGACGAAGTGGGTGTACCAGAACGGGAGTCGTTGGCCGAAAGATCTAAAGCAGCAGTCTTTGTGGCAAGGCCGGTTGCATCCTTCTTCTTACCGAACCAGTCATTGAACTCCTTAGCCTGGTCACCGTTAAGTACGCGACCCTCCTTGTTCCTTTCGCGATCCCGGATGATCTCGTCGATGGTCCTCGTATCCCGTTTGTTGACATTCAGTTTCTGGAGAGTGATCGGCATAGCTGCTAACCGGGCTTTGATCGACTGAGAGGAGCCGGTCGAATTCTGATTGAGGTCTGTGTCACGCAAGTCGACCGCACCTCCTGGAAGGACCTTCCTCGATCTTTGTGATGAGCCACTCCCGATGGTGACTCTCTTCGTTCGGCCACCACTGAAATTGAGGTCGGCGGCCCTCCTTCGCTCTCGTTTCTCTTCTCGTGTAAGAAAGGATCCACCGTCGTCTTCGTCGTCAGAAGGGAGTCTCTTTTTCCTTAACTCGTCTCTTGAACCAGAGTTGATGGCAGGATATGAGGGACTGCGCGAACGGCTCGACTTCTTGACGTTGCCAAGGAGCTTATCCCGGACCATCGCCTCCTTCTTCTCCCTCAACCTCTCCTTTTCTTCATTCAACTTGTGCTCTCGTTCCTTCTTCTCCCTCTCCCGCTTCTCATCTTCGAAATGTTTGAGCCGGAGACGATTCTCGAGCTCCTTCTCCTTCCGCTCCCGTTCGGCTCGTTTCCGCATTTCCTCCTCTTCCTTCCGCTTCTTCTCCGCAAGGGCCTGCTGAGCAGCCCGCTGGGAGGCCTGCGTGTTCGAGGCGCTGATTGCCATGAGGGTGGCGAACGTCGAAGTCATGGTCTGGCGATTGTTAAGCCCTTGCGTATTCCAGGGTTGTCGCACGAGTCTATGTCCAGTGGTGGCGAGAATTGGGAGATCAAAGGGACAACAAGAGGGATCGTGTCGTGGTGAGGTTTGAGAAAAGGTCGTGGGCAGATGTTAAAACCTCCTCGGTCCGCAGCGCGCCCAGGTGGGAGGGAGGAATGAACAACAAAGGTGAAAGGGAGAGAGAGGACAGATGGAAGCGAGGAGCTGTGGAGATGGCGTGCCGCACTGAAACAAAAGAAAAGAGGGTTGGTGGTACAAGGATGCCGTTCCGTTGAGGTTTGGAGGTGGACCCGGTCCCACACGAGGGAGAGAGATGAGGCGGAAACCAAAGAATGGCGAGGAGGACCGAGTTGGTGGACAGAAGAGAAAGGATGTAAGACGCTCGCTCCTCCTGTGCCACCGCAACTCGGGTGGGTCGAGAGTCGGGCCGATGTGTTTGGTCTTGTTTGCACCCCCGGCCAAGCGGCCCCCAGTGGCCCCAGACGGCACCGGGCTCTGTACTGGCGATGTCGAATAAACCCAAGGCCTGGGACCTGGGTCACCTGGTTACTCGCTTCCGAGGATGTGGCGGCGGTATCGTGCCAACCGATTGTTTCGAGGAACACAAACAACTGGAATTTTGCAGAATTACGCCCCACGCCCTTAGACCAACTATGCCAGAAACCGACACAGATGAGGTTGCGTGGCTTTCGAGTGTCAAAAACAACTCTGCCACTGATCAGCGCGCGCGACGTCACTCACATCCCCTGGCCTCGCGGCTGGCCTTCAATCCGATCGTGTCTCATCGCGACTCATCTCCCTCACCCCATCCGTGCGGTCTCGAAGTCACAACTCTATGCCGCGTGGCATGGTGGAGCGTATCGTCTATTCCCGCCCCACAACCACACCTTTATCCGCAGATTGCTGCGCCAATTTAGCTATATGCTACATGATTTTTTCGAAGGTGTCTACGTGTGACGGGTGTCACGAGTGGGAGGATATCTATTGCAGACCTGCACAATAGAGCTATATCCCGGCAAAGGTGATCGTCGGTGATATTTGTGGTCTGTGTGAGGAGACCACTCTGATGCAAGAAGATGATGTGTGAATAGATGAGGGAAAGGCGAATGCCCTGGGGCATTAGAAGTATGAAAAAAGCGAGGAAGAACCAAGGAGATCCACAACCTGCACACCTCACTTCACTGAGCAACGACGACCCTGTCCAAATTGCACACAAACTCGATGCCACAGTCACATAATACACCAACCTGCCATTCACATAATGATGATCCTCGTCAATGGACAGCGAGCACAACCGAAACTCATCAGGGCAGGCCCGACTGCATGCACGAGAGAGACTGAGACTTGAGCGAGTCCGTTCGTAGCTCCCAAAAAGCTCTGTTGGGTGCGACTGCAGCGATGAAGATGAACACTGCGCCTAGAATAGTAAAACGACGGAATCAGGGTTACACGTACCGATTGTTAACTCTACCGGAACCACCCTCTTTGCCCGGTCCGGCCCTGGAGCCGAGGCCGACAAGATGTTTGGCATCGGAATGAGTGGATCCGTGTCACCATTCACAGAGGTGAGGAATACCATCCACCATTCCTCGGAATCAAAAATCTGGTAGGTCTGGTCGGCTACGAGGACCCCACCCGATCCTTGCACAACTTCTCCGTGTCCGACCTCGTACACGCCAATTCTGTGAATCCGGTTCGGATCTCTTCAAGGACTTGCCTCAAAATTCTCACGTATCACGGCACGCGAGATCCTGTGCGTTGCTTCTCGACAAAGAGAGAGATGATCGATCGATCTGTCACCATAACTCTCAAACTCATGTGACTGCAACAGTGTCTGTGCAGGGAATATCTTCCGGTCAACCAAAGAGGTTCTATGAACTTGTGGCTGGCAAGGTCTTTGGTAAGCTCTTGCTTTTTCCGGTGAGATGGACTCATTCTACCGATTGTTATGATATCCGGCATCGGTCACCCTAGGGTTGGAGCCAATTGCTCAACGAAGGATCTGTCTGTCAGGTGGCAATGTCAAGCGAATTCTCAACCAGGCAATACACTGGGCTGGCAGCGATCCACCTCCAACCCTACATGAGTCTTCCCTTATCCAATCCGAAGGACGATAATTATAACCAAACCTACCTTCGGACGCTAGCCTGCACACGTGGGGTCTTGCGCTCCACTTCGTCGTCACGGTTCTCCTCATTATCTTTCTCATACCCGACTCGGAACTCGCGCGCCTGGTGTGGACCCTTGTGCGGACCACGGATGGTTCCCGGAGACTACCTTATGGCAAGAGCACAGGCCACGTGTAGCTTCTTGCCACACCCATGACAGTTACGAGTGTTGATTCAGTCACGGGGCGCAGGGAATTGACTCAATAAGATGCCGTCGAATTGCACCGGCAGAAGCTCCCCGAGATCCAGGACTGGGACATAAAAGTCCGGAGGTCGTTCCAAGTAGCAGCAATCCCCCATCCCGGTCGCCATGCGCTTGTCTCCTGGCATCTTGTCTGCTCTCCAATACCCCATTTCTCCTGTCATACAGGACAAATGCACGTCCCTCACCTCCGTCACCATCCCTAATGCTGTCGTCACCAGCGCTGCTCATTATCCGGCTGGGTCCAACATCACCACCGGCGCAGATCCGACCTGCTTCACCCCCTTCCAAATCAGCGCTGTGGACATGTGTCGCGTTATAGGCACCATCACAACTTCTTCCACCTCTTCGGTGAACTTTGAGATGTGGTTACCAGACATCTGGTACGGTCGTTTCCTCGTCACCGGGAACGGCGGACTTGGAGGCTGTAAGTCCTCTAATCGATCCATGGGCCAAGGGATTCGTTACTCATCTCTTACTTTATCTCCGTCATGTCAGGCGTGGACTATGCGAACCTTGACCACGGATCCTACCTGCACTTTGCGACGATTGGGACCAACAACGGTCGTGACGGAAGCTTTAACGCCACCTCTTTCCTCATGCCTGCTATGACCCAATCTGTCACCGACTTCTCCCACCGTTCCATTCACGTTGCGGCGGTGACTGGGAAGAGCCTCACTTCCGTTTACTACGGGTCGGATCCCCACCATTCCTACTACGACGGTTGTTCTGCCGGAGGGAGGCAAGGAATTTCCGCTGCTTACCACTATCCTGATGACTTTGACGGTGTCGTTGCCGGTGCCCCAGCGATCGACTGGAACAACATCATCGGTGCCTCCACCATCTGGTCATCTTACGTGGCTTTCGGCAGCTGCAGTTTCATCATGCCCGCAGTCTGGGAGAATGTGGTCACCCCGGAGATACTCAGGCAGTGCGACGCCCTCGACGGACTGGTCGACGGGATCATCTCGGACCCAGACCTTTGTCAATTCGATCCGACGACTCTTTTGTGTACTGAGGAGCACCGCATGGACCCTTTGACGTGCTTGATACAACCACAGATTGATGGACTCAAGAAATTCTTCAGCCCCATCTATGACTCTACCGGAAATCTCATGTATGCGCGATTCGGCCCTGGAGCTGAGGGTGACATGTCGTATGGTTTTGGAATGTGTGGATACATGTCTCCATTCACAGAGGTGAGGAACCCAACTACCACGCCCCACACTAAAAAGCTCCTTTGGCGTATCTAATTTTATGCGCGAATTCGTTAGATCTGGTACAAGTCCGCAGTCTATGGCGACCCCACCCGATCCTTGGCCAATTTCTCCGTGGCTGACCTTGTATATGCTGATACTGTGGATCCGGTTGGGATCTCTACTTGGGGGAATTCTCTCACAGGGCTTGCCGAGTTCAAAGCCAAGGGAGGCAAACTTCTGACGTTCCACGGTACGCGAGACCCCGTACGTCACGTCCCTCTTTCTTCTGGCTGGGGGAGCCACACTCCCCTGGTCTGTCACTGACTCAAATCCATGCGACCGCGTGTCTGTAGGTGGTACCCTCCGGCCAGTCAAAACGGTTCTACGAGCTTGTTTCCGGCGCGGTCTCCAATTCATGTAAGGTTTCTCATTTTCCGAGAGGGACTCGTCCAGGACCCCTCGATCAATCGGGTCGTTTTCTAATCACGACCTTTTTTTTCGTTGTGCAGTCAAAACGGGAAGGGTTGCTGACGAGATGGATTCGTTCTACCGGCTGTTCATGGTGCCCGGCATGGGTCACTGCGCCGGGGGACCCGGCGCGTGGAGGTTGGGTCAGGGTGCGACCTATGGCAGAGGCACCGACGGGAAAAACCAGACGGACCACAGCGTGATGTTGAGCATCGTGGACTGGGTCGAGAACGGGAACCCACCGAGCGTGATCGTTGGCGCGGATGAGGATGGGGTGGAAAGGAAGCATTGCATGTGGCCGAGCACGGAGACTCGCTGGGACGGGAACGAGTGGGTTTGTGAACCCGTCGTTCGACACCTCTGAGATTGAGATGGTGAACCGGACAATGGAGTGGGTTCTTTGGACGACCATGAATGAACGAAAGGACGTCTTGTCCTGAGATGATGAACGCCTGTGCGATGGACTTTTTTGGATTAGCAGAATGAAAATGTACGACCCCCGAATCTTGTGTGTATTGTAGCTCCTACTCAAGCGAACGCCCCGGTGATGTGTTTATTCCGACTTATCTGTGGCATGAATTGGGAAGTAGGAATCACCTCGTGAGTGACCGTAGTAGATAGAAAACCTTGATCCTGTCACCGGCGCGGTGGACCGCGACGTAAGCCTATACGTGAATTTTTGGGGGCCTTGCGACGCCGGCTTGGGGCGTAGGAGATCGCAACCTACTGGTGGGGTGGATCTGGGGAAACGCTTCGTGCACGCACCCGTTTTCGCAGGCCAGCGTGGGACTGACGTCGAGCAGACGGGCGCAGTGGCCTCATCCAGGTGTCAACCCGGGGGCGTCTCAACGTCCTACTCACTGACCCCAGCCTCGCGGTGGGGGTCTTCGATGTTGGCAGGGGATTTCTCCTGGCACGTATTATAGACTTTATTCGTCTTCAGAGCTTTCCCCTCGTAAAGTTGCGTGTTTGCAATTGCTAGCACTGGGCCATCAACCAAGTGCATCCGTTTGTTTAGTATCCTCATTTCGCACCGCTGCACCCACGTCAAGTGGGCGGACTCTTCTGTCGTTGGTGTTCTGTATCGGAGTCTGTTTTTCGACGCATCCGATCTCCCATCTTTGCGTGTAAAGTTCGCGAACCCTGTCCCCGTCGTACCTCCTTTCCCATAGACTATTAGCTTGTTCCCATACCGTCCTTCTCCCTACTGAGTCACATTTCACAATGATATGTCCAAAAGTATCATATTGTGGGCACTCCGCCCTTTCTCCCAGGCCTGGTATGTGTTCCCAGAAAGCTGTCCCGTGTGCATGTTTCCATAGGAAGCCCCGTCCCTTCTTGGTGATATCTTTACGCCTGAAGCCCCTCCATACCGCCTCGTTCGACGGCATTTCATTGAGAGTTTCCTTTATTGCGGTTTTGATTTTTTTTCGATCGATCTCTCTGTCGCTGCCCGCCGTTCCATGTGAAGTGGCGAGT
>QFEV01000716.1:0-12181 GCA_003316405.1 Thelephora aurantiotincta
GGCCGATTAGTCACAGACTATTCGTAACTCCGGAGCGCTGTCCGGTTGATCCGATCACCTGATCCTATCAGTAGGTTCCGTTTCAACACCATGAAGTACGCCAGTCTTTTATTGCACGACACTCTTCCAGATAACACTGGGGACAAAGACCCAAATACCCAGTGGGCACATTGTGAACACATTGGGAACACAGACAATATGTAATCACAATGTGCCCAGCAGTTAAAAGTTGGCCACATTTTCAATGTTTCCCCACTATGTGACCACAATGTGCCCAACCTGACCACATTTTCAATATGTCCCCATATGTCACCACAATGTACCCACTGCCCAAATTTTGCTCACATTTTAAATGTGCATTGCTATTTGACCAAAATTTGCCCAGTGGTCAAATTTTGAACACATTTTGAATGTCCCCTGCTATTTGATCACAATTTACCCACCATCGAAACATGTTGATCACATTTAGAATATGCCCAAATTGTGGGCGATATGAGTTCGGTGCTCAAATTCAGAATATATCTCCAATGAGATCAGTTTTTAGGGTGAATTGAGGTCACATTTTGAATGTATGTTGATTTTGTAATGTGTTCACCATGTGTCCAAAATGTGCCTGGGACATCAATTTAGGTATATTAGGGTTACATAATTGAGCATAATCTAAATGTGTCGTTGGGATCCATTTTGAGTAAATTGGGTTCAAAGTTGTGGGTACATTCTGAATGTGCACTTTTGAACACATTGTTGACGCATTTCACTGTACATTTAAAATGTGACCGATTTGTGACTGGTGGGTACATTGGGGTCACAAAGGGGTAAATATTCAAAATGTACTCAATCAGTGCCCATTGGGCACATTATGGTTGTATGGGAAGGAAATATTTTAAATGTACCCACTTTTTGATTGCTGGGCACATTGTGATCACATATTGTCTGTGTTCCCAATGTGTTCACAATATGCCCACTGGGTATTTGGGTCCTTGTCCCCAGTGTAAACAAGTTGAACAAGGTGGGGGAGTTACGATTTAAACTCGACGACGACGGGCTCTAGAAGGCAAGAATCCACAAAGGCTAGAAAATTCCCATCCCACTTCACCTCCAACCCACGATGCGATCTCCAGTTAGGGGGCAGCCACAACACCTTGCCTTTGGGACCAGAAACCCACTCAAACCATTTTCCAATAATACGGTATTCGCGAGGAGATCGAAAAACGCTGTCCCATGACCATCCGTCCTCTAGGTCCTCTCCAGTCACATCCATAGGTTGTGGATTCCCGGCCTCCCCTAATTTCAAACGATAGGACGTGAAGAACACGTTGGTCGTGAGCCAATTTTGTCCCAATTTGATGAAGTACAGCCAATGACCATCAGGAGAGAACTGAATCTCGAAGGTAATCCGCGCGCACCCCAGCTATCTACCGCGTTGAACTGGCCAACAACTCTCTCGGCCTTTATGTCATAGAGAACGGTTGTATCTTGAGAGGCGTAGGCAAATTGAGAACAATTGGAGGAGAGTGCGAGGGTCAAATTTTGATATTAGGAAGAACCACGGTTTCCATTTTAGCACCATTGACAAGATCCCAGCCGACGAGTCCGTCATCATGCAACACAAAGAGGGTGTTGTCGACGGTCTTGATTTCCTGAATTGGTACGTTCGTATCGATGGATTTCCGCGTAGAGTTCGAAAGGTCAAGGACCGTGATAGCTTTCTCATGTCTCGTCGCCGTTGCGATGTGCATCCCACCCCCGGAACACGCCACCAAATATTTTCTGTCAGAGTAGGGTTCGATATTGTCAGGGGATGGGAGATTGGCACGATGATCCGGATGGAACAACTGCACTCCCCCCGTCACCCCAGCTCAGGATTGAGGTTCCAGTGAAAGATAATGAGAGCCCCCAGAATGGTAACCGGGACCTGAAGCTGCTCCAAGGTGCATAGCCGGTGGCCGCGTTCTCCCAAATGTGAACATCCCTCTGCAATATTCCGAGCATAAAGAAGCGCCCATCGGGAGAGAATTGTCCAATTCGTGACCTGCCTTGTTGAGCTAGTTTGGTCCGCAATAGGACCTCCGAGCTCCGAACATCGAGTACGAGAACCTCTTCCTTGGCGGTAAATGATGCGTGGAAGGAAACCGGGGAGAAGGAAAGGATCCAGCCTTGATGAGGTATGTGGAATGACTCGACCACAGGATAGGGAGAGTCTGAGGTTGGTTGGAGTTCGTGAACATTGATCACAAGTCCTACACTAATTTTGGAACTTGTGGCAAACCGGAGAGTTTCGTTGTGGACCCAGTGGGCACCCAGCCGAATATTGGGGAGTCGACACGCGCATACCAGGTTGCCGCCAAGTACATTATACACCTCCAAGGTGGATTCGAAGACAAAAATGATCATCTTTTGGTCCACGGAGAACATAATTTCGCGCCAGCCTTGGGATTTGACGTGGTCGGTGGGGGGAATTTCCTTTATGACGACACCCGTCTCCATGTCCCAAACAACGATACGCAGGTTTAGGGTGATGGCTCGCCAGATGGGAACGTCGATACAGGCGAGCAGGCGTCCATCATAGGGAAACGTAAGTCCTTCCAGAACGTGCCATGTCCCGGTGTGAGGTACCTTGAGACCATATTTCCTCCCCAAGGTGGCCGAATCCCGCACTTCCATCCTTCCCTCCGAGGCCACCGCAATGAATTGACCACACGGTGACCAAACAGCAAAATCAACCTTACTTTTGGTTCCCAAAGTCGCCGCGCACGAGTCCCATGAAGCAGGGGTCCCAGTCACAATCCTCGCTACTGGGGAGGTCACCTCTCTGCCGTAGAGCTTGCGAACCACTGATGACCCTGGAGCAAGCAGAAGCGCCGAGTGATAAATGTGACATCCAGACTGGTTGATGACCTCAGAGGATTCGGTCACAAACCGGAGGCAGTCCGTCGTAGTGTCCAGGGGAGGGTTGGAATCAGCGGACACCTGAACCTGACCAAATTAACATTGAGAGCTGATGAACCATGACCCTGGACGCACCTCCTTCAACCATTTCACGGTCGCGATCAACGCCCATGCAGCATTGCCAGCGGCACCAAGAACGCTCATCACCTCCAACCACATCAGAAATTTACTCTCTAGGAAACCACGTAGAGCTGAGAGTATGTCTGAGGTTCGGTGCTCTGTCGCGATGAGGTGCTTGTGCCACGATCTGCACGCATACTCCAGCCCACCGCAGATCCTGCTGGCTTCGATCCTCTCCGATAGGTCCTTCACGTCCGAATTGAGGGCATAGTCGGGGATCGAGCACATTTCTTCTTCAGCAACCCCCCCCATAAGTTCAAGGCAGCAAAGGACAAGTTCAGTGTGATAGATGGGAGATATATAGAACTGACCGTCGGTGCAACGAGCCTCGTCTGTGATGAAATCCGAAAACGACTTGTGGAACGGCTGGACAGGGTGGTGGGGGTCGTCGGACAACTTCAGCAGTGATTGGATCAACCCGAGGAGATGCTGGACTTGACTGCAGGGGAAACGAGTCAATGCGGCGATCGCAGACGGTGAGAGCGGATTGACGGCCAGGACAACAGCGCCGAGGACAGAACGGACCATCGCATTCTCGTCAGCACTGTTGTCGAGGAAGGCTGTCCGAAAAATGGATGCATAGAGGGAGTCAAGGCTGTCGTACACCTTCAACTTCACCGTCCCTTCGGGGACCGTGCTCTCCGGGGATTCCATAATCGCATCGAGCCTAGCCGAGGGATGGACAAATCTGTGTTGACCGTCGCGACGGCGTATACGAAGAAGCCGGCGGCCCTTCTGCACAGCGAGTCGAGTTGTTCATCTGTTGGCCAACCCTCGATTCCACCCCATCGGCGTGTAAGCTCGGATAGCTTGTGTTGAAAGAATCGCCGGATGTCGTTGTCCACTGTGCAGGGCTGGACCTCGTGGAGGATGAAGACATTGGTTGTGTCCTTGAGCAGTGGGCCACGAAACCCGGTGGTGATGTGTTGTTCTGGTCTGCTGGTGATGAAGAACTTGACTTGGGGAATCATCGGAACCAGCTTTCCGAGGACGAGAAGAATGGCCGACTCGGGATCTTCGTCTCTGCACTCATCGAGAGCGTCAATCACAATGACTGCTGAGACACCTGCGGACCGGAGCGGTTCGACCAGAAGGTTTTGCATCTGGTCAAAGAGGGATTCGTGGGCAATGTCTGGATTGGATTGAAGGAGAGGGATAAGCGAGGACCGAAAACCCGGGTACTTTTGTGCGAGCTGGAATGCCAGGGTGGGGAAGATGAGTTGGAGGTCACTCCGATCCTCGACACCTCTTGAGCAGAAGAATGATGCCCCGAGGCGACCGTCTGCGAAGGCACGTTCCGAGATGGTCTGGGCGATAGTAGACTTTCCGGTCCCAGCGAGCCCGTTGAGCCAGAAAATGGGAGAGCTGTCGAAATCCTCCGTCCAGCGCTCGATCTCGGTTAATACGCCCTCACGCGTTCCCTTCAGGCAACCGACACGGTTCCCGTGGCGGTATTCAGCACCACGAGCACGACGGGAACTATTCAAGACCGCCATATCGGCTATGAAACTCGTGAGCTCCCAATTTGCAACGTCCACCAAAAGGTCTGACCTCGATCCTGTCAAATCATTAGACACACTCGGGAGCAAAACTCGGTGGACTCACGATAAGTTTGAGATTTAGATCGTAAATTGCTTGTTGGTGTGCAACCTAGACAGGTGGCCTCAACGGTGTGCTGTAGTGACGGTGTTGATAAAGCACCGACCTGGTAATCGATCATGGCGTCTCGAATATCATCCACGAGATTTGACGCAACCTGATGGTCCTTGTTGTAACTCTCTCCCCCGACGTGATCCAGCACCTCTTGGAGCGCCTTCTTGATTCCATCAAGGGTGCTGGAAAGGATTCAGAGCGGGATCGGTTCTGGGTAGCCGAGGTGACTACGTGAACAAATCCGCCCCTCGCCTTGACTCCTGGGCGTCAGGCCTGTCCCCACCGTCCTTCCCTAAGCCCAACTTGTCCAACTGTGCAAAAGCGGATTCGATCTTTTTCTTTATCGTTGGTGATTCCTGCCCGTCCATTAGACAACAAGTTCGACCAGTGTGTGCAGTCATGTGTCATACCTTGTGTAGTCCAGAAATGTGTCGGAGAAAGACTTGTGGGACAGGGCATCTCGTCAACGCTGGGGTCCAAAACGTGATCAACAGCAAGCCTTACAGTCAGCTTTCCGACCAGATTGTATATAGCAGGTTGCTGTTACAAGATCTCTTTAATCCATGCTAACGCTGGTTTGTTTGTGTGATTTCCACTCACTTTATAACACACGGTCGCATCCCGAAGCTCCTCAATGAGATCAGCCACCTCTTGTGGGTCCTTCCACTTGGCAACGAACCCCACAGACCTCCTCTTCTTTGGTATAGCTTGCGATCGCTTTGCAATCTTCTCCAAGGAGCGGAGCGCGAGGTCAGAGGGGGCGACAAGACAGGAATGGTGGAAGTCACCTCGATAGGGCCATGCGGCGTTTCTCCTCCTCGGAATCAACACCATCCGTGAGCGTGGCAAGGTATCTCAGCTTCTCCACCCAGGGGACAAGTGGCCTTCTCCTTGACATCCATGTTGCTACAAGACCGTTAACGTCGGACAGAAACAGGATGAGATAACCCGACCTCGTACTGCTCGATCAACGTGCTGACACCGCCCAGAGCAGCCTTGAAGTGAGGACACAAGTTGGCCGGCTTCGCCGCCACGTCCAGAAGTGTCTTGGTACAGTCCACCGTTCCCTGCACCTTTGCTGTTGATGCTCAGAAGATTTGAAGCAGCCACGGAATCGGATATGCTCACTAGAGCCCGGAGTTTTGTTCTTGTGCACGAGTTTCCGCATATTGCCAGATGAGATCTCAAGTAGATGATTGCAAGAGAGAAGGACGGAAACCACGCGGTCCGTGAGAGCGTCGGTGTGAGTGTTTCGGTGGATGAGTGTGATGAATAACCACGGATACCCTCTCCCTGTACCGAGGTATACAGTGGGAGTGGACAAGGAGGCGCGGGGATCGAACGGGTCGACTTGCAGTTCCACTCTCCTCCGTTTGACGCGGATGCTGCAACTTGAGCCTTCCGAGAGCGTCGTATGCAAACTCCACACCCAAATGGCACCCCGTCTCTAGCGCACATCCATGTCAGTCGAAGCCCTGGATTTCCTTAGCTGTCCCCGAGCCTGCCTCGCCATGCTATTCCCATGATAATCACTACGACTTCATACCAAACGACTCGCGCCCGCCATCGCCTCTGAGCACTAGGGCATCAGTTCAGAGCGAAGGTTCTTTGCAACCTCCATCTCTCACTTCCGCCGGGGACCCTCTCCTGACCACAACTCCCACCTCTCTTCTCCCAGGATCGACCCCGGATTCTGCCACCTCGTTCCTACGACCGCCACATATCTTTACAGAGATCTGCCCCAAGAATCGCAAACCACGACAATCTTCTCCTCTCAGATGGGCCCTACGTGAGATAGATGTTGACCAGTTTCCCGCGTTCGCAAGACACTGGTATTCGAACGGTGGACCAACGAGGTCCCCGAACACTTGTCATTCCGTCTACCCCTCACCAGTCAATTTTCACGCTAATAATTGTAATGGTAACGGTGATAATTACTCATTCAGTACTCGCAGAGAAAACTGGTGTAGTCGGGTATTGTTGGAAAAGCCCACCCCAGACCCCGAGTGAGTGTATATCGGGCTTTTTAAGATTTAGCCAAAAGGTCCAGACAAATCTGACCCCTGCCAACAGACCCCGAATATTTTGCCTACAATCCCTGCACAACGTTATCAGACGCTGCCTTGAGCTTGAGCTGGCCTCTGGGCGGTTTCATTGAACGGCGCTTCGGGCAGTTCCGCTGTTTGTGTCCCGGTTCCTCGCAGCTAAATAACGCGTTTCCCTTGGACCCTCAAGACATCCAATCTAGAACGGCTTTGCCCCCTGTGGCCCTGATCTCGTCCCACCGGCTTCTCTGGGCTTATTGCATTGGCTCTAACCTTGTCATCTCTTGTATGAACCGGCTTCTCTGACGAGGCTCCTGGGCGGAAGTGTTAGGTTCCCCCGTTTCTGGTTTCGAACCTTGTCCAGGTGGGACCGTTCCTTTGAGTTATCTCAGGTCGTCTTGTTCGCTTCCGCCCTCCGTTCCTGAGTACTTTCGCAGATCATTGCGTCGCTGACCACCATCTCGAGATCGTGTATTTCTGGTTCTGCTCTCATTGTCATCGATTCGACTTCTCGTGCATAGTCCTGTACTTTCATTGTCCCTTGCCCCAGCGATGTCCACCTCCTTCGGAGTTGCTATTCGGGAAACACCAATTTAACGGCGATTGGATCCCTTCTTCGAGCATCCACTTCTTCACCTTGTTCGCAACGTAATCCAGATGGTATGATTCTGCCTTTCCTTTGACGAATGATAACATCATTCTGATCATGGTCGAGTCGTCGCTATGGCATATCCTACTATGACGTGGGCGTAGTTTACGAGGTGAATCCCCCATTTCTGGATCCCCTCAGACCCGGGCTTCTGTTGTACGGATCTGGCTTGTTCATTTTGGCTTTTTCGTCGCCACTCCCACCGTATGAACCTTGGTACTTCCTGTTCTTTCGACACTTTCCTCAGTCCGACGGATCACTGCTCAAGCTTCCAGACGTCGGGATAGTTGAGCTAGAAGAATGACGACGTCTATTCTTCTTCCTTTCCTTCTTTGACCTTCACCGTTCCTTTTCCCTTTCGATTGAACAGCACGTTGATGGTTTCGGATATCCCCGATGGCATTCTCTTTCTCGTCCGTACTCCAATTCGACGCTGTCCATCGATCAACTTCGGAAAGAACGATTCCTCCCTTCCGATGCGTCTATTTTCGATATGTTTTCTGGCACTTTCTTTCAATTGTCTCTGTTCATGGAACTGGTGACGCGAGTTATCATCGTTCATTGTTATTGCTGCGACTCGGATGATTGGGTTTTCTCTCGAAGCCGGCGGGGTTTGTTTCTTTGTTTCTTCGACGGTGTCGCTCCCGTCACTCGGCTCTCGCGTTTGATTCTTCACCGAACAGATCTCCGTCGTTTCTGGTTTGAATGGGTTCGTCTCCACCCAGATTTTCGAACACTTCGTCTTCTGATCCACCCGATGTGATGATTTTGGGGGTAGACATGGTCTCCAATTTGACACTACTGAATCTCGGGCTAGTACTAGCCTCAGGAATATTGACAGGTGCGGACGGCCATTCCAACTTCCTACAGCTGTTTGCATTTTGGCAGACAGTTTTTTTAAGAAAATAGAACACCAATTAATCGTTTACCTCTTGATGATATTGGAGCTCGGCATCCCGGCGTAACGCACACATGCGAAATAGGTTTATGCTGGGGGTGAGATAATAGTGCTGAGCGCAAGGGGGTGGCGTAGAGCATGGGGAAAAACTCGAGCAGGATAAAACAGCACAGATACGCGCTATGCACGCGTCCGTGGAGACTCGACCCTCGTGCAGGTCCTTGATGTCAAAAAAACACAGAAAACCCGAACAAAACCCACGTCAGACACCCTAGAGCAGTAGCAAAGTTATACCTATCACACCCGTCAACAAAATTTGAGCTGCAATTCGAAGCGAAAGGAAAGATGGGCCTACCGCCCCTCGAATCCCCTTGGCGGACACCTCTTCCCCGCAAGAATAACCACAAACTCTCCGCTCGAAAGAACGAGGCAGATCAGATCCACGGCCATAGTCCATTTCAATTTCTTCCTCGCTTCTTTCCACCTGGCCTCTAATACCAATCTTGCAAAGACACTTCGTTGTTTCAATCCCTTCGGCGTCCTCCCGTGGTTCTCGCGAGATCCCCCGCTATTGGTATCCAACCAACTTGACCGCTCGTCGTCGTCGTCGTCGTCGTGCTATCCCTCTTCGTCTCGACCGTGGCGGCCACTACCGAAGATGTTGGGATCGACGATAAGGTTGACCTGGACGTCTCCATTTCCTCCGCATTGACCCTTTTTGCCTTTCTTCTTTCCTTTGGACCCTTTGTGCTTACTTCCCCCAAGCAGGTGTTGGATCGGCAAAATCACCATACCTTCCGGTCCCATAGGCTCCGTCAGTTTCGAGTTTTTGCCCCTACCGAGGCAGCAGTGAGGAAAGATGAGGAAGAGGTAGATGACGACGAGGAACTTCAGAATGGACAGCACGTAAAGAATGTAGATGGGTATTCTCCCTTGCGGAGGCGGCGCTTTCTTCGGTTTGATTGCCTAAGATCCAAAATCAGCCGGCAAGCCAATACTTGAAATCCAGCCTGACTCATACCAGAGCGACGTAAATGAGAGAGAGGGTCGCCCCTAGAGGCAACAAGGCCTGTAACCATCGGGTGGCAAGCCGCTCCTTTGGGTAATCAACCTCCCTCGTACTAGGTCCACACTCCCAATCATGGTCTCGTCGGGGTGAAGACCTTTCCCAACACCTTTCCCTGCCAGCGAACTCTCGCTCAAGGTGTTTGTCAAGCGGATCTTGCACTTCGTTCACCCAAGGAAGATTGTCTCTGCAGTGGCTGTCGCGAGAGGGGACAGAACAGTAGGCATTCGGAAACCTCGTTGGTCCACCGTTCGAGCACCAGTGCTTTGTGAACGCGGGAAACCGGCCAACGTAGTATCTCGCGTAAGGCCCATCTGAGAGGAGGGGATTGTCGCGGCTTGCGATCCTTGAGGCAGATCTGTGAACATGTGTGGCTGTCGTAGAAATGAGGTGGCCGAATCCAGGGTCGATGCTGTAGAAACGAAAGGTGGAAGTCGTGTGCTCGGGTGAGGTGAGGGATGGAGGGTGCAGCGAGCCTCTGCTCTGAGCAAACGGCTTGATGCTCAGAGGTGATGGAGGGTATAGGTTGTTCGGTATGAAGTCGTAGTGATTATCATGGGTACTTTAGCATGACGAGGCAGGCCTGGAGGATAGGCGGCGAGATCCAGGGCTCCGGCTGGGACATGGATATGCGCCGGAGACGGAGTACCATTTGGGTAACGAGTTTGTGTCCGACGCTGTTGGCTCAAGTCGTGGCATCCGGTCTGGCAATGGTGGAGGAAAGTGGAAGTCGACCCGTTCGGTCGCCGCACCTTGTCCACTCCCACATCACCTTTGCGTTTTCACAGATTCCGGAATGAACGGTTTCATGCGTGCTGAGACAAAATCAGGCAATTTCCTGGTGGACGCCGCAAACTGTATCTTCCACTTGATCCGTATTATCCCGGGCTACATAAAATGTAATGCTGGCCCAAATTGGACGGGCAAGGAGCCATGACTTGCGCAGGACGAGCTCCTATCCATCCTTGAATATTGCGCTTTCGTTTCTGTGGCTACCGTGGCTCTCTAATCGATACTCCCGCCCGAGTCACGATCGTCCCGTTCGTTCTTTCTCTCCTCACTAAACAACAAATCAGTGAAGAGTACGTGTATCTTATTCATTCTCTTTTTACCCTAGACTGACAGATCTGTAGTAATCGTCTCATACGAATTTCGTCTGGATCCAATACGGCCACGACCGCAACCGGAAGTGACCACATCTCGTGTTCTGGCCGTGCAGCACAGCTCTCAATGCTCGTGGGCTGGGAGTGAAGCTTAAAGGGTCAGTGACACCCCGCGACAATCGTTCGACACCCATAGTTGTGGGATGTCTTGATGCTAATGCCCTCCGTGAGACGGCGAGCCTGGCGCTTAGGATTTAACCGGTTTCGGCCGATCAGTCCGTTGTGCGTCGGTCGTCAAACACACACCGGAGTGGAGGGACTCGAGCGATTCTATAATATGCTCACACTCCTGACGCCATCTTCCCGCTTCAGCATCTAGGAGTTTGGTTTAAAACAAGTGGTGGGCTCCCACTGGTACGTAACTTCAGTTTCTACCACTTCCCCTTACCGAAATCTTCCTCCCACTTTTTTGAAACGGTGAGTTTATGTGTTGTGTAGGACCAACCTGCTGGTTCTAAGCGCTGATGTGGGCTGCAGGTGCTCGTTTCGTACTCGTTCATCCAACTCGCGCCCTTCTGTTCCATGGTGCCGGCGGACTCCAAGGTGTGTTCTCTCCTCGTATACCCACTTCTTTCTATGCTTGTCGTCCAGTTCTGTGTGTGAGATGACCCGAAATATATTTGCAAATTTATGAGGGATTAGAAAAAGATGAGTGGACCAGACCCTTTGGTCGATTTCGACCCACCGACAAAACAAGATGTTCGGTCGAACCCCGACCAGCCCGATTGATTGATTTTCGAGCATGAGATTTGACAGAGGTCCTCGGTCGAAAATCGACCCAGATATTTCCTACAGTGGGTGTCCGCACGGGCGTGGGTTCTGCAAGGTTCGCCTCCATAATCGCGAATATGGTTCCTCCATTTCGTCCTGTACAACGGCATCTCGATCCTCTGAGCACTTTCCCGGAAAAAGTCACGATCGACATCAGGCTCACCAGACGTGAGCAATTGACCGCCAGACCGCCAACGAGGCTTACGCTCTAGCTCATCTTGTTTCACGAGGGGGGCGAGGCGGTCCACGAAGCCCCTGTTCAACTCCATTCTTCACTCCGTCGGGTCAGATCTCAGCTATCGGTGATTCCAATTCGATCGCCCAAAACAAGACAGCACCGTTCGCTTTTTATTTTTATTTTTTGCCGTTCTCGTCGCTTTGGCGCGTTATGTGCGCGGGTGTGTCAATAAACAAAAGAAAATATACTCGTATTGGAATAATGATCCTCAGTAGAAGAAGAGCGACCGCGACAAAGGAGAGAAAAAACGAATGGGACGATCATCTCATCGCGACTCGGGCGGGAGTACCGATTAAGCGGACACAGTAACTACGGAACGAAAGCGCAATATTCTAATAATCCGTTGGTGTATGCACCCGAAATTGATTCCACCGGGGGGGTCACACCGGGTCCGATTCGCGCGAGATTGATTCTCTGAGAAAACTTTTCAGTACACATCGTACCAAAGACATTCGTCAGTATAGGTCAACAATTTCATCAGGAAAAACGCGAAATGCAAATTAGCTTTAATTGGCTGCTAAGGCCGGTTTGCCCTGGCAACCGGCCTAATTATCTTAGATTATCTCTATAATACCTCTAGCCTGGAACTAACTTCAAGCTCGCGGGTGGTGAACGCAACCCACGTCCTC
>QFEV01000718.1:0-13304 GCA_003316405.1 Thelephora aurantiotincta
GGGGTGGACACGTGACCCCGTTGAACTCGGGCGCGTCTCCCTCCAAATTTCTTGTTATCAACAAACCCTCACGACGATGGTCCGCCACCGCGCGACTCCGGAAGCAGACATCACAATCACCCGTCATTTGCCACCGCGAGAAGATGATTCTGCGCAGGACCTTTCCCTCTCCTTCGTTATCCCGCCCCAAGCGGATGCCAGCAACCTCCTGGACCAGAACTACGATGATTTCTTCTCTGGCCCAGGCTTCGTCACCTTGAGCACTCCAGCCCCACCTGGACATCTGGCGGACGCCAGGCGGTTTGCGCGCGAGATGTCGGGGAAAATTCAACCCCCTGCGCTCGCATCAGGTTCTATACTCGGACAGACCCTTACGACACCTTCAACTACCGAGCTCGAAGCACTCGACGATAGGACGGAGTTACAACATGCGCATATATCACCGAATCCATCGCATTTACTGTCGCCATTTACGTTCGCGGGCCCGCCGACAACGGACTCGGTGGTTGGTACGGACCCAGACTCGCCTCGGCCTAGCGGTATGCCGTCGGGAAGGGATCCAGACGCAAAATCACGCGATCGTCCAAAGTCAAACACAGCGCCGTCGATGGGGTCCCTCATCACCACCGAAGAGTCCGGTACGCAGCCGGGAATTGAATCAATATCAACCCCGTTCCCTTCTGGTCATTCAAAGAACGCCCTGGCTACGCAGATCTCCCGTCAGCCTCCGACACCGGCCCCTCAAGAGAATAAGGGGCCCGCGAACCCACGTGGGAACGCCAGCGTCAAGTCAAACCAGACAACGTCGAAAATCCGGGGCGAGGGTGGTCTAGATTACGAAACAACAATATTCGTGAGTTACGTTCGACTTTGTCAATTATCATGGGACGTGAGAATCCCCGGACGAGACCAAAAGACGTGAGCCCAAGCGACAATGCTGACATATTGCCTCACGCCAGACTCAAAGTCGTGTTCGTGGCGGTGCAGTTAAACGCCTGAAGCCAATGCTTTCCGATGGGAATGCCAGGGGATTGATGAAATCGAACCCGGCGAGTTCAAACTCGCGGAGGAACATTAACCGTCACCCACTTCACATGGGGGGTGAGCATTCCGGTCCCGGTTCACTCGGTAGCCCCACAGAAAGATATGGGGCAGTGACTCAAAGTTTGGTAACAACTGTTTTGCCGCTGTCTGAACCCACCCTGTGAGTAGTTGGATTCACTTGTTTTTAGTAATTACACCGGCGGCCAGGGTGTTCGTTGAGCGTGTTTCAGTTAATCACGCGATCCCGATGAATTAGCGATTAAGTTTTATGCTTATTCTCTGTCCAAGCTGCCATCCAAGCGAGCGAAGTCTGCACAGAACCTGGGTTGCTCACACGACAATATTTTTTGGCAGGTCACCTTTGCACCCCGAATCGCGCGGAACCGCTTCGAACGACCCTTTGCTGTCTCTTGACTCACCACGAACGGCAGAAGATCGTGTGGGAGCGAACATCCTTCGGGAGACTGGGCAGGAGGAACGCAAGGACTGCGATCGACTTGGAGTCTTCCAACTATCACCGAGAAAAACCGTAAAGGTATGCAGCGGTAATTCCGAAGGCTCGGAATGGAACGACGATGGAATTCGACGGGGTTTTACGCCTGTGCCTTCACCCGGGACCTCTGTTGCCGTATCACCAATGCGACCCTCCAAGAAGCGTGCACCGTCAGCTGAGCATGAATCGGATATCGAACCGGGTGGCGCCTGGCCCGATGAATTGGAGAAGCGATGCTTGAACTTGATCACCGAGTCAAATCGGGAAGGTGGCGAAGGGAAGGAGGTCCAGCAGGTACAACGTGTGGCAGACCGCGAAAAGCCGCGGGCGTCGCAACAGCCCCCACACAAGAAAAATGGGGTAGCTTCGAGTTCGCTGACCCTTACCAGACGGCTGAAGGCCAAGACTTTTCGAGAGTCTCCCCAGGCGCGCAAACTGAGGGATAAACTGCCAGGACGCGTCGGCGCTGGAGGGACCAGAGGAAGAAGACCTCGGGTTGGAGTGATCCCGGAGGTTTCGCGTGGAGAACGTGCTTTGAAATTTTCAGAGAACACGGGCGCGTCAAAGACCATAGGGGTTGGAATGGTGGAAGGAAAGGGGACCAAACTCTCGTCGGGGAAGGAAACCGGGCCTGTGATGCCGTACAGTGGCGACAACGTGAGCCTTGTTTCCTTTTCTCTTGGTTTGGTGTGCGAGTTGCGGGTATTTGAAATCTGATGACTTTTAATTATGCGCCTGCGTTTTAATGACTAACGGGTTTACGTGGCCGCCTTTGCCCTTGAACTCGATTGCGATCAAACCACACAGCAGGAGGGTGGAGCGATTAGCAGGCATATAGGGAGCGTTGTGGGGGGACCCTCTTTCAGCTCCACGCGGATCACGGTACCCGTTGAGTTTCGATTCGAACTCGCGGCACGGCTGGGCACTAGCCGCAGTTCCGCGGCGAAGGGGAAACCGGATCCGAGCGCCCTCAGGAGCAGCAGGGAAGGTGGGGAGGAGAGGATTGAAAGTTCTCGGAAACGTCCCAAGCTGGACGAATTGGGAGGTGACAGGAATGGCGTAGTTGGGACTGAGGAACCTTGCTCTTCGTCTTCTCGATTGAGCGAGGCAAAGGATGATCATCACGATCAAACTGGGAGTCACGCGGGCGTTTGGAAGGAGGGCGCCTGTTCACGTTCCAACCTTGCATCAATGGGTCGAAGCAAGGGGAGGACGCCGTTGATCATTCCGGAGGCGTTCAGATTTAGTACCGAGCAAAGAGCGAAGGAGCGGGAGAAGTTTGACAAGGCGATGCGAGTGAAGCAGATGGGGAAGGAACGGCAGCTGGATGAAGAGCGTGCGGCTAAAGCGGTGGAGGACGAGCGTGAAAGGAGGGAGATGAGGAGGAGAGCCGTGCCGAAGGCGAACACTGTCCCGGAGTGGTACGCGACTATGCCGAAGAGGAAGGCGGCGTGAGGGTGGAGGACGGTCGCGGTCGACCTCGTTATGTGTCAAGTGTGACCGTTACATTTGGGTATTGTATGGGAGCTGTACCTGAGGAGATGGGGAAGGAGAACGCTCAAGGGAAAGCCGAAATTCGCGGGCTCGAGCATAGAGTTTGGCATCAGCCTTGAGTTGGCTTAGCACGACGTGGGTTTGCCGTTTGTCGTTTGGACCCGAGGGGATGGTCCATCAAATATTCAAAGGACCGTAAGCGTTACGCGCGCACACGCAGTCGCTCGTTGAATGCACCCTGAGGGACCGGAGGGACGGGAGCTGCGATATCCAAATATCAGCTCATCACCCCCGTGGTAGTACCTACGAGTGGGTGTCTGCAGATCGTTCTATTCCAGTAAAGATTCCCTCTCAGCCCACGGACAGTTTGACAATCCGGAGATGGGTGGGGGGGGAGACGGAGGCAATCCGAGCCGTACCCGTCGACAATGCCCAGGGGGCGATGCTCCTTTTTTTTTCGTATTGACTCGCTTTGGTCAAGCTCGTCGGGAGCAAAAGAGAGAAAAAAAGATGGGTTGTTTGTCCCGGAACAAAGGGGAAAGAAACGCTCGGCTAAGCGAAGGGTTGCTGTGGGGAACGTGCATAGGTTTTGTGGGCCACCGAGGAGAAACGGCAGGAGAACACGAGCCAAGGGGCCATCTCTCCACGTGGGAAAGTAACACAATTCCGTTTTCCGCAAATTACGGAATTTCTTTTTTTTTTCTTTTTTTGAAATAAAAATTAAAATAAGACCGAAATTAAGGTCATGAGGATGACGGAACGGCGGGGCTTCTTGTGGCGAAGGGAAAGAGATCGTCCAAATTTGGTTCGACGGATGCACCGGTTGCGGGGAGAGACTTTGGACTATAAAAGGAGGCTCCTCCTCCTCAGTTCCCTCCACACCAGTCCTCCCAACTCGAGATCTACTCCTGCCACAAGAAATGTCTCCATCCACCCTCTTCTCTACCGCTTCCACCCCCACCACCACCACCACCCCAGTCGTCTCCCATACCCATGGTGATGACAAGTCCTGCGTCGACCAATCCTCTCCTCAGTGCTGCCATTGCGGCTGGAGGGGTTCTCACTCTCCCAAGTGCCCCTTCAAGCGCAACTAAACAACGGATGATGTGATACCACCCCCATCTTCTCCTATCCCACTTTGCCCGTTGTTACTTGCGTCTGTTGTGCATCTGCTGAACCGCTCACCATCCATTGTCGTACGTTTCTCTCTCTCTTTCTCATAACCCCACCTGGTATTGATCACTTGCCATAGTCCCTGCTATCATTCCTTCTCCTCCTTCCCCCCCCGGCTCGATACTTCGCCTTGCCACCTGCTCCTTTTCAGTCATTAAACGGGCTGCCCCCAGATATACCATCCCAGCATTGCCGAAGCCTTTTCGACCATCATCGCATCATTTCGCCTTTGAACGTTTCGTGTACCATCACCACCGCCGCCAGTTATCTTAGCAAGGCCGTCGTTCGATCTAATTATTGCATACAAAAAGGATTGTCGTTTGTCGTCGCGGACTTGCTGATGTTGTGTAGGAAATTTCGTGTACGATTTCGTCCCCCCGCGGCAGCACAATCTTGTTTGTTGTACTAGCTCTAATCCATCATCCTTGCCACACAAGCTCGCGTTCCTCGTTTCAGATTGTCGATCCTTGGCTGTTGCCACCCACGTGAGCAGTTGACCCCGCATTGCGGAGGATTGGATATTGAACATTGTTCGCATCTCGAGGGTTGGTCATGGGAATGCCTCTGAGATCCTCTTATCCGTCTCACCCTGTACACGGCATACGGCCTTTTCTTCATCCACACCGGTCCTCTTTGCAAGTCGCCGTTCGGCAAGCCTCCCGTCAGCTGCGTTCCTCGATGCAGCAGAGCATCCGATCCGGTTTGAAGCTTTGGTGATCAAATACTTCGAATCTTGATTTCCATGGGCTCGCTATCTCCAGATCAAACTCATCGCCTCCCCCCCCCCTCCCCTTCGACTAACCTTCCCTCTACACCTCTCTCCTGGTCTGCTGACGACAGCGAAGATCTCATGACGACCCGCATCGATGGGTAGGGTGGTAGAGTCAAAAGGTTATCCCCCTCGACATCATCACTCCCCTTCTCCTTGATCATACCACCCCTATCCCCGGTGCGACCTATATTATCCGGAAAGATCGCCCAAGATCAAATATGGCGTCTACCTTATCTCTCACACATGTCCCCCGGGAGGACTGAAACCTACTAGTTTATGGAACCACGAGGTAACGTGGGACTCCCCAATTGCATCCGCCCTGACCGCGATGTGCTCTGTCTGTCCATCGCCGGGTTCGCGGTCTTCCCCTGCAGAACCGAAAGACAGGTGGGGTGGGAGGGAGGTCCAAGAGCATGAGGCAATGGAAACCCACGATCTCCCTTCGGAGTTGATACACCCATCCGATACTCAATCGTCAAGCGCCACTGGGCGAGAACCAGCTACGTCATTTCCCATCCAACTATCAGTTTACCCAACCCTCCCGTTCCATCTCCGTAGCGGATGTCTGACCGCATAACCACCCGTCGTTATCTCTCTGCAACGCGGAAACGTTGAACGTAAAAGAAGAGACGAAAGGTACCTATCGGCGACAACGATATCTATCGGAGGGGCCGCAAAAACGGATCTCAAACGTCGTACACAATTCGTCGTCATTCCCGTCTCTCCTTCTCCCTCTCTCTCTCTTTTTCTTTTTTCCTCCTTCGCTAAACATCCGCTTCTACTTCGGCTCGGGTCTTGTGAGACAAAGACTTCCATCGCGCGGTTCCTCTTCTTTGAATACCCACAACCTTATCCCTTCCTTCCATCCCAATTCATTCCATCCCAGATGACCTCTCCGTACACGTACCCGGGCCCACTCACGCTTCATCTTTCCCCGATGTCAGCATAAAGTGGATCGTCAAGAAGAGGATCAGGCACCCGTGCCCCCCTCCCCATTTATCATTCACGCCGATAACCAATAGGGGATGAGCGAGGCGGTATCCCATCCGTTTCGCATACGTCGCATCCCGCCAGTGCCGTAAAATAAAAACAAAAAAATCAAGCCGACAACAAAAGGGAGCGGAATGGACCAAACACCACAGGGAATCAGCCCAGTGCGTCATGGTTCCCGCAAGTCGGCACCTGGGTCAACTGTTGGTCTCCTAGCAATACTTATTGCTCCTCTATTAAGAAACTCTCGGTGGTTGCATCTACCGACCACAAGAGCCGATCATAACAAGTTTTCGCTATCTATGATGGTGATCTATGCTGTTTCGTGACCAAGACAGTGGCCATCTTCGTCATCCCTCGTGAACTCTTCCCCTTCCTCTCCGTTCCGGGGGCGCCTCCCAACGGAACACCGACGGTGGAACAAAAGTGACCGGTCCTCAGTGAATCTTTCCATTTTCTGCCTTGACGACCCGATCGACGTCATTCCTGGTCTTTGTCGGCGACGCCCAACGCCCCCCTGCGTCCCTCTTTCGCACCGTGAAACACGCGATCCCGAGATATTCCGTGATATCGTTAATCACATACGTGACGAAGCGCGCGTAAGAGGCAAATGAAACGACCAACGTGGCAAGAACGAACAGGTGCAGGCGTCCCGGGGTCGTTTGAATTATCGGTGGGCTAAAACGGAGGAAAGGAGAGATGGGAAACAAAACAAAAGCCGGGCCAAGCGTCAATCCCACAGATTCAATAACCTTTTGAGAGAGAGAGAAAAACAGAGGCAGAAGGTCGATCACGAGGATCAACCCGGTCCCCTCGCCTCGCCTCTTCGCTGGCGAAGAGAAACAGAGTAAAGGCGTCCATCAATTCGGCGCCAAAGCTCGAGGATTTGCGAGCGACAAAGAGCAAAAAGGGGGACCACGGCTTACCGGCCAAGTATCCTGGGGAGGTTGACGTCCAGTGCACCAATCATGCTCCATATGAAGGTAGAGTCCAAGAAAGGGAATTCGGTCTTGGTGACGTGCGCGAGGATGATCCTACCCACTTGATGCGCAAACATGAGACCCCAGGCACACAAGAACGGCACAAGTGACTCGGAGTAGATGATTGCCGAGTCTCCCACACTTGGGTGCGATAACCAAAAGATCTGGAGAAGCACCGTCGCGGGGAATGGAATCAAGTAGAGCAATGGCGTGAATGGACTCTCTCCGCTCTGCCGACGACTCTTGTAGACGTTCGAGTAACTGTTTGAACGCAGTTAGAGTTCAGTATAAGGCGATGTCCGCGGTGTGAACGTGGCTGATAGATCAGAGCAAAAAAAAGGGGAGGTGACGTATACACTCGCCTTGTAACTATATTGAATGCGAGGCCGACCGCTCCAAACATCATGAAAGCGACGTTCAAGCCGACGTTTGGAACCGCCCCGTTGATCCACCCAACGTTCTTCAATCCTGTAACAGTGAGAATTCCCTGATCCCAGAACGAAGGCCCTGCGGCGAACGAACGTAACGTGTGAGGGTGACGATATCCGATACAATTCGACTCCAAGAATCCGCAACCTCACCATAGAAGCCAGTGATGATGAAGATGACCACAACCATCAGAATCCCTTCTATTGGTCCCGAGAACACGCCTAGGTAGAGTTGGCCTGCCAAGAGGGGTATCGCACACATTAGGTCATCGGGGAAAATTTTTCGACAGAGCGTCATACGCAAAGCGTACGAACGTGCTGCAGGAAGGACGCCGGAAGGGAACGAATACATACCGGTGTGATATTCTTCCCATGTCGTCAGATAGAAGCTCGCCAACGTTGCGATCTGGGAAGCGACAGTCCACCAGGAACGTCCCAAATTAAGTGCTTGCGATGCCAGAATGACTTCCAACTAATTCAAAGCCCAAAGGGACGCCAACCAAACGGGGGGACAGCGAGGCCAAACAAAATCAGCTTTCTGTCCGTTTCGCGATATGACTGTCGCAGATCCAGACCGAACGGTCTCGACGCGCTCTTTATTTTCGCAAAACTGATCCTCACCGTTGTGTTCATCGCGTCGCATCCTGCAATAAATGTCCGATATCAGATCAGCCCCGAAAAAACTTCCCGTCTCGACTGAATTGAGGTCGAGAGGGGGGAGAGACTGCTGTAGGGTGTTCTAGCCTCACCGTGGTCGAACATTTCACCCAATGGTCCTGCCATCCCCGTTCGTCGGGCCTGTTTGCTGCACGTCCGACCAACACGTCAGCACATTCCTATTGACGAATCGCATACCAAAGCGGAACCCAAGCTCACCCGTCGATTGCGTCAAAGCTCTGATACAAAAACAACCCGGCGGCCCACCTTTACAATCACGAACGCCGTCAGCTGAAATGAAGAAGCGCGAGAACAGACCAGACGGGTACGCAAGCGTGCGATGACGCGTCGAGAAGTTTTTTCTTTGGAAGGGAAGAGCGCAATAAACCCACGTGAAGTAGACCCAATGGGGTGGACCTGGAGCGCCGCCCTTCTCGGTCAGATAGGCCGGATCGTAGTAGAGCATCGTCGCAAAGTTGAATATGACAAGTGTGAAACCGCAGAATGTTATCTGTCACGATGGGTCAATTAATTGGGAGGGGTGGTGGGCGGCGTCACGACAGCCACTAGCCGCACTCACAGTGTTTGGAGCGACCCATCTCGGCCACTGTTCGACTAGCCAGTTCCAGTACGGGTTCAGGACGTAGTTTGATAATAGAGATCTGGGTTTGCAGCCACGACGGACACGAGTCAGCCTCTGCGAGCGGCCAAATCGAGACGTCATTGGGTATACACACTTGTCTACGCCCTGGTACTTGTATCTGCCCAGGTTGTGCAACGCATGCGAAGCGATGTACCCCATTGCTTTTTCGTATGGCAAGCCAACAGCACGGACGGTCGTCGACCACGGACGTATAGAGGCAAGAGGCGCAACACTTTTCCCGACGGACTGCCAGCTCAGCGCCGGTCAGAGTCCGTTCCGCAAATTCATGACGTGTGGTCACTTGCGTCACGTCACACGCCGATCGCTTATCGATCTGCAAGTTCCAGATCCAAACCAGAAGCAAGATTATAGACACTACACTAGGGTTTTGCGTACGGGTAGCACAGAGCAGCAGTATACGAGAGCTAAAATAGCTATGTGGTCAGGGTTCAGAACCCCAGATGTTCAACGAAACTTCTCCAAGAAGGATCCAGTGCAGGAGGTCCAGAACTTTCGTTTAGGACGAGATGACCAGCATGCTGATCCACGTGTGCGCCTTGCGCGGGTCCGTCGAATGGTGAAGAGCGGTTGGATGTTCTGTTCGATGGAAGGTTCTGAGACGAATCACCCCGCACATCGAACTGCTCGGGGATGCTGAAAACGGGAATGGGAAGCTCAGGGGTCGTCGAGATGATTGGACCGGCAGCCACGGTCGATGATGCTGATGCTGCTGATGGAAAACTGATTGTGTGTGATGATTGCGTGGAGTTGGAAGATACAGTTTCGAACGCTTTCAGGTCCTCGATGATAGTGGGGTGCAGATTCTCAAACTCCCAGTACGCTGCCAATGACTCTTGCAAAGACGTGCTCGTCTGGCAGTTGAACGTTTGTAATGGCGGTCGTAGGGAGGTAAACCCGGAAGAAGGGGGGGTCCCAGCACTGGACTTGGGTTTGACCAATCGAGTCTGGCCGCTAAGCCGATCAAGTTCTGCCACGACTTCTCTGGTCAATTTCCGCTTCTCAAGGACAGCCCTGGCTTGCTCGCGCAGGTCTTCGACGGTGATCTGAGACAGGTTTAGTTGGGGGCGTTGACAGTGGGTGCCGTAACGACCGGAGACGTACGGCGTATTTTCCGACTAATGAACTCGATCCCACGGCTTCGCCGAGGCAGGCACATAACTGATCGAGCTCGTCGACAGCCGATTGCGCTAGGTAAGAAGAAGGCACCCGCGTTACGACTAAGCACATTACCACCTGCGCCCGATCGTGAGTTATTGGATCTTGACCGGAGTGGGTAACACAGGAAGTCCGAACTTACCACAGCATCTGTCGCATGTGACCAACAAAACCCAGCACGCAAAAGAAACTCAGGAACCCGTTCAAACGTCAAACAGATACCACGGATCAACCTCCAGGCGGACCGGAAAACCGCGATGAACGATGGTGCATATTTGTGTTTGAGGATGTCTTCCGGCTGATCAGCCAAAACTTGAGAAAAGTAAGGCTTGTGTAGGTGAAGGAGGGCTTCGAACGGGCACCGCAGATAATCGACGTCAATGTCTCGGCCCTGTTCAGTGACCATCACTTACTTGATTCTTTGGCCAATACCCCAAGGCACCGGACGATGTTGATTTCTGCGGGAGGCAACGGATCCTCCTGTTTACCAGCACAGTAGGACAAGTCCATCTTGGGTATTAATGGGAAGTTCCTGATTGCAGTGTCGAATTGAAGAACAAGCTGATATGTTGGTCTGTTACCCCCAAAAGTCGACACCATCACGTTGTGAAGCAGTTTCGTGTAGCGCGAGAGCCACGGTTGATCTAGTAGGCGCGATTAGGTGGTAGTCCCTGAATCCGAAGATCAATCTCACACTCGTCCGAGTGGCTGTTCTGCAGCACGCAGTCGATGAAGGCGGGGGACAAGAGTGGGGGGCGGCCGTATGCGCGGCTCTGTCATTGATGGTAGGTTTCAGCCTAGAGGGTGAATACAAGGTGAATGATTTACCATCCACGTGTCCTTGACAAATAGCTGCCAAAACAAACGACACCGCCGCGTGCGGGTTTTTTCGTCCAGTCTCCAATGTGTTGGGTTTATATCTGCTGATGGGTTAAGTCGAGGAGTCGGTACTTGGATCGCTTCAACTCACGTAATCCAACCTGTCAGCGACTCGTGGATGAATACCAATCGTGTTCGCGATCTACATTAATGTTGGCTCACCCCATGGGCCAGTCTTATGGCCAGTCCAAGGTATGTCCAAGCTTGGCTGGATTTTCGATGGGAGAGACCATGATCGCTAAGTTCGAGATACCAGGTCATTTGGAGCTTTTCAAAGTTAGCCAGGGAGAGTTTACGTATGCGAACGACACGTACCAGAGAATGAATAGCCCAGAGTGTTGTGTGGATGGCGGGTGGCGCCAGGCCCATCGCCGCAGAGGCGAGCATGTAGTACTCCTCCGCCTCTACTGCACCGGGCTTTTTCGTTGTGTCAAACAGCGTAGCTAGCGCGAACGCGGTATACAAGAGCGAAGACGCGTGTGCAAAGTGTGCTGGATTGATTTCCCGTTTGCTGCGCTGGGCGTCAGAAACCCTACGCTCGGTGGAGAGTTCGTCACCTACTAGTTGTAGACACTGTCCAGCACTTCCTCGTATAGTTCCTCCCTTGGAATGCCGTCCCATCTGAGTACGCTGTGAGAAAATTATGCGAGTTGATTCGCGGAGAAGGACGCACATGTGCCGACCATATTCCAGATACAAGTCGCACAAACGTTCGGCATCTTCACGCGTGGGCAGGAATCTGAGGAGTTGTCTCCTAACTTCGTCAGAGTTTTGCGTGGGTATTGTGTCATGGAATGTTGCAGCGTCTATGATGGTCTTTGAAATATGGGGAAGGACAGGCGCAAAGGTTTTGTTGGTGTTGGTGACCTAGTATCCATTTCATCCATTTAGCTTTTGTAAAAGCGCAAAAAGTTTGTGTCACATACGCGTGCCAAGTGTTCTGAGCGTGCGGTGGGACCAAAGAACCTCGTGTCGCCGGCGATACCAAAAGACAGGGTACCTGTGAATACTGTTAGAGAATGCGGATGCTGGTCCGACATAGACACTGACCATAGGGGTCGTGCGATTCTCTATCGAACTCGTTCTCAACTGAGGAAGGGCCAGCGGAGGAAGGGCTTGTTGGCGAATCCTCCAACATGGGATCGTTCGAAGTTGAGGTACTCCGTTGTGCGTCTTGGAGGGCTCTCTCGAGCTCTTGTACACGAGCAGTCAGGGTGTCAATCTTGGCTTGCGTGGTTTCATTGTCTGCCACGACGACTGCCCTTAGTTGCATAGCGCCTGGATTAATCGAGGGATCGTGGGGGAGATGGGAGGGTTTTATACCTGGTCTTGCTACTAGGCATGGTTCCTTTGGGGGGAAATAAGACCGGAGAGTGTTGGATGTCATGCTGGACCGAACAGGTGAAGGAAGAAAGCCTACCGGTTGGACACAACGTCGCACATCCCCGCTTCCGACAAGTTTCGCATGGTACCTGGTACGGACGACGTCAGGGATTGGAGATGGAGGGTTTCGGAAGGCGAGATGCCGATTACCTTGCGATCGCATTTGAGCTTCAACCTGAAGGGGTGAAGGTTGAGTGGAAGAAGAGAGTCGGCAAACGAGAGGACCGGACGAGGTGGGAACCGACCTTCTGCACTCTGCACAGGATACCGGTCGGCGGCCTGGACGACGCCTAGCGTTTGTAGGGTTCAGGGAAGCACCGGCAAGAGTGTCTGTGCTGGTAGCCATACGTAGCGGTTCAAGACGTTGATAGCATATGCAGCGCGTAGGAGAATATGGGATCCATTACAGCACTGGGTTATGTACTCCGTCCGATCCGAGCTTGATGAACGCCCGCTAGAAACATCTCATCATCCTTGATCCACGGACTCGCCTTTCCTCTCCCTCTCTCTCTCTCGAGAGCACCAGCAGTCCCCAGGCCAGCACACCCACCGCGCCCAAAAGTCCCTTTCCGTCCCACCGCAAAGAGTGTCCTCAGTCGAACCCCACACCAGAATCAGTATCCTTGGTCCCTGGCCTCTCTTTTGACACACCTCTCCACCGGCAACGGAGACTCAATCTTAATCCTTTACCCTGGCGCGCAATTCATGTCCTCGACGTGCATCCCTCGCGAGCGGCAAGCGGGTGCTTGCGCTTATTCGGCACCAGCTCTCGCCGCGTAATTCCTCCATATAGCCGACTGCCGGTTAAATCCGGCGAAATCGGCCCTAGCTCTCCCTGGCAGTAACGTCTTTGCGAATTGGCCAACCACACCATCCCTCTTCCTTCCAAGCATGTTCCACCGGTAAACCGTCCTCAAGGAAAACACCCGCAGACGGACGTATTTCCGCTTCGCAGACAAAATCGTACCCGAAACCGGGTTGCCTCTCTACGGTGGATCAACCGCATGCGATCGATCGTCTCCATTTCCTCAGAGGTTACTACACTAGCAGGTCCCCGTCGAACGTGAGCCATCTTTCTCGCTCGTCCGTTGGGCGCCGACCCAATACACCCATCACGCCGAGACAGGGTCCTGACCAAGCTTTCAGCTCCCTCGACCCAAATTCCGACAAATTGTTCGGTTTCGTACCTGTC
>QFEV01000721.1:0-10838 GCA_003316405.1 Thelephora aurantiotincta
TGATTGAGGTTGCAGCCTTGAGTTTTCCTCCACCCTGGATTGGATCTATCGAACCGATATCAACGTCGATTGAGATGAGGCGGCGCACCTTTGAGTCGTCAGCATCCCTTGCACCATTTTGTTTCTTCCCAGTGTCCTTTTTGTCGGCTGGTTTCTTGTCTGTCGCCTTCTTAGCCATCGGACCAATGGGACTGAGATCAGGCCGCTCGCGTCGACACGTGACCCAGTTCGTGGGGAGCCGTCGCAAATTTCGATCATCGAGGGGCGAAAATCCCACTCGAGCCTCATCACACCGCAAACGCCTTCCTCCATCGTCCCATCTGGACTATACATCCCCTGTTGAGCTGATCGTCAACCATGGTCGAAAAGATCACCCGTATCGCCATTGTAGATTCAAACCGGTGTAAACCGAAGCGGTGCGCTCAGGAATGCAAAAAGGTCTGTCTGGGCTCTTGACGCTTTGTAATCGACGTGTTTATCAAGAGTGAACCTAGTCTTGCCCTGTCGTGAAAATGGGTTCGTGCCTTCTCCCGGATTTGCTGTCTCCGTGCGGACGAATAACCAGTGATGGCATTGATCAGGGAAACTGTGTATTGAGGTCAAACCGACCGACAAGATCGCTTTCATCTCCGAGTTCCTGTGTATAGGTTGTGGTATTTGTGTCAAGAAGTAAGTTGCAATCACCCATACAACTTCTTGTTCGTCGATCCCTGTTGCAGGTGTCCGTTCGAGGCTATTGCGATCATCAACTTACCGACCAACTTGGAATCTGAAGTCACCCATCGTTATACCGCAAACGCATTCAAGCTCCACCGGCTTCCTACCCCAAGACCTGGTCAGGTGCTCGGTCTGGTGGGGACTAACGGTATCGGAAAGAGTACAGCGTTAAAGATTCTGGCCGGAAAGCTCAAACTCAATCTTGGACGATACGATGTAGGTGACGTGCGTCAATGGGAAGTATCTGCGCATACTGAGATGTGGTTTTCCCGTACCAAGGATCCCCCAGACTGGCAAGAAATTCTCAAGTACTTCCGTGGATCGGAACTCCAAAATTATTTCACCAAGGTTCTGGAGGATAATCTCAAGGCCTTGATCAAACCACAGTACGTGGATCATATACCGAAAATGATCAAGGCTACCACCGTCGAGAAGATGCTGGACAACAAGGTGGAACTGGATAACAAGGAGTTGATCTGCAGGGAACTGGAGCTTACTGAGGTTCTGCAACGGGACGTCAGCCAACTTTCTGGTGGAGAACTTCAACGGTTTGCGATTGCCATGAGCTGTGTACAGCGTGCCGACGTGTGGGTGAAAGCCAGGTCGTCGCTGGTGTGTTTGCCCATTAATAATCTTACAGGTACATGTTCGATGAGCCATCAAGTTACCTGGACGTGAGGCAACGGTTAAAGGCCGCTGAAGTCATTCGATCTTTGCTGACCCCAGACAACTACGTTATCGCCGTCGAACACGATCTCTCCGTTCTCGATTATCTCTCAGACTTCGTGTGCTGCTTATATGGAAAGCCATCGATTTATGGTGTCGTGACAATGCCTTACTCTGTGAGGGAAGGTGATACCTCGTTTATTTTTCCTCGCTGCCTGGGGTATGATTCAGCGCTCTTCCCTGCAGGCATCAATATCTTCTTGGACGGTTTCATCCCCACCGAGAACTTGCGATTCCGAGAATTTTCACTCTCGTTCAAGATGGTCGAAACCGCTGATGAGTTTATCATTTCAAAATCTCAACAATACACGTACCCCGCGATGACCAAGACCCTTGGAAACTTCAAATTGACGGTGTCCCCAGGTAGCTTCACCGACTCGGAAATTGTCGTCATGTTAGGAGAGAATGGAACCGGAAAGACGACGTTCATCCGTCTTCTGGCTGGAGACACCCCGGATGTGGAGACAGACAGGCAGACGTTCTCGGTTTCACTGAAACCCCAGACCATCTCACCCAAGTTCCTGGGGACTGTTAGAATGTTGTTAATCAAGCAGATCAAACCGGCCTTCATGCATCCGCAATTCCAAACGGACGTCTTGAAGCCGATGAACCTGGAGCCTATCATGGACCAAGAGGTCAAGACTCTGTCAGGTGGAGAGTTGCAACGCGTCGCCATCGTGTTGGCCCTGGGTAAGACCAACGTCAACATTTATCTACTAGACGAGCCATCCTCGTAAGTGGCACATGCACCACGGGTTGTGGGGCTATCTAATGGTGTCCCTATTCAGCTTCCTGGACTCCGAGCAACGCATCATTGCTAGCAAGGTCATCAAGAGGTACAAAACCCCGCGAAAAAAGCTCACGTATACGGGGAGGACTGACGCCTTTGTGTCACACAGGTACATCCTCCACGCCAAGAAGACAGCCTTCGTCATCGAACATGACTTCATCATGGCCACATACCTGGCCGATCGTGTCATTGTGTTCGAGGGACAACCTGCTGTATCTGCCACCGCTACCCCGTAAGCGCGAAGTAACTCTTCTTTAATTAGTTCCGTACTGAAAGTAGGGGTTAGGCCCCAGTCATTGCTGACGGGAATGAATAAATTCTTAGCATCCCTTGAGATCACCTTCCGACGAGATCCTACAAATTACCGGCCTCGGGTCAACAAACTAAATAGTGTGAAGGATAAGGAGCAGAAAGGTCAGAGCCCGTCTTTCTAGCTGTCATGAAAGCTGTTCTGATCCGCCCCACCCTAGTCTCTGGAAATTACTTCTTCTTGGAAGAGTAGAAGAGTCCTTTGCATTCTTTCGCTGGCATTACATATTTATCCGCACGATGTATCCTGTAGCCGTAATGTCTGCCTGTATCAAGTTTTGAGGGTGGGGTGAGAAGATGCGCGATTGGGATGAACTGAGGAGAAAACATCGAATACTAGAGTAGAGGCAAGCGTCTCACCCACTCACGGTCTCGATCGTGAGCTCTCTCAGGTCGCGATGAAGCGGCCCCAACCTTCGACCACACCACCAACACCGAGCTCACCCGCTCACAAGAGGGCCAAGATGTCTCCGAATCCGTTTGCAGTCTTAGCCGACGACACTGAGGATGGTTGGACGAGGGTGGAGAAGAGGAAGGCGAAGAAAGCGAAGAAGGTGGAAGCGAAAATTGACGTGTGTGTTTCTCGTTTATGACTTTCTTCACGCCCGTTGTAAGCTAACATGCAGACACCCGTGGTACAAAAGACTCGGCCTGCCAGGTTCATGTATAACAGTTCGGAGATCATCAAGCGCACTCATGCAGTTGGGATCAATGTACGCTCCCTGACTCACACACACATGTCGAGTTCACGGGACATTGACGATTCGTCTTTCCAATAGGATATACGTGATTTGGTTCTGCACCTCGTTGCTGATGCGCCCCCGCCTAGTTGGGTGAGGATCGAAGTAAGCACCTTCATATCTCATCTGGGACTCGCCCCGTATTAAAACTTGTGGCCTAGAATCCACGGTCAATCCACAAGGTCGTCGTTCTTCTGACAGTCGGAGTGACGGGGAAATCTATCTCGTTACCCCCGATCTCTACATCCGCTATGAACAACCCCAACATTCCAGTAGAAATCCCTTTCCCTTCCCCTCCTGGTACCTCGTTGCCTTTTATCGCGTCCAAGTTCAGTCACGCGTGTCCAACTCGAGCCCCTGGTGAGGCGACAAAGATGTTCTCAGCCCTCTCTGCGTTCTTCCAAGTCCCCGTAACCGGAGAAGAGAAGAAGCGGAGACAACAAGAGAGGGTGAACTGTAGGTGTTTCATCTTGCCCCCCGTGTGCCACTGCGACGGCTAAAGCACCCACCACGCAGCAGAGCATTCACAAGAGAAGTCGGCACTCCGTTATCTCCTCACTGTAGAACAGATGATCGAACATGAGTACCCCGTCCCGTCCTATATGGCGGACATCTTCCAGGCACCTGAGGACTGGATCGAGATACCCTTGATAGAGGAGGGGGGATTCCCAGATATCTACGGTCTCGACTGTGAGATGGTGGGTTCTGACACCAAGTTCACCTGTTCAACGGCTGACGAAAATTTGCAGTGTCTGACGGAAGATGGAAAAGTGCTTGCCAGGGTCTGCCTCATAGATTACGTCTCTGGAAAGGTTGTCTATGATCAACTTGTCAAGCCGGAGAAACCAATCACCGATTATCTCACGCGATGGTCCGGAATAACTGAAGAATCGATGGCCAAGGCCACAACCACGTTCGCAGAAGTTCGGGACAAAATGCGCGGAATTCTTTCCGCGAAACCAACCCCTGTTCTCGCTGGGCACTCTCTGGAGTCTGATTTGCGCACCATAAAGATATCTCACCCTCGATGCATCGACACCGCTGTGATATATCATCACCCTCGCGGCCGTCCGCTGAAACCTGGTCTTGCGTGGCTGACCAAGAAATGGTGTCGTCGCGAGATCCAGAATCGGGGAGAGGGTGGGCACGATCCAGAAGAGGACGCTAGGGCGTGTCTTGAACTCCTGAAGAAAAAGGTTGAAAATGGGCCAGGATATGGAGAGTTCAAAACCGACCAGGAATCGATTTTCGAAAGGATCGCGAGAAGCACGCGCAGTGGGGGAGTGAAAACCGCGGTTGTCGACCACGGCACTCCCGCTAGCTGGCACGGGGCGAAAGCGACCGCTTCTGTGGCCTGCAAAACAGACGAAGACGTTGTGAATGGCATTCTGGAAACGCTCCCGAACAATAATTTTGTTTTTGGAAGATTGCTGGAACTCTCTGATACTTGTGGATGTGCGCCCCGAGTGTTTATCCTTGGTTGCAGAACTCTACTTACGTATGATACAGGGATAACCGGGAAAGCAGCGAACGAGACTCTGGTCACCGAGTTTGCAGACCCCAATGTGGAAATCACGACAGACCCCGCTCAAGAAGCTGCCGCTGCCGCTGAGCTCAACTCGAAGTTATCCCGTATCTAGGCCTTGCCGCCGCGGACGGCCTTCATTGTGTTCTCCGGACACTCGGACCCCAGGAAGATGGCGAAACTGAACAGCCGGAAAGCAGCGTTTGAAATTGCGTTGAGGATGGGGATGCCTCCTGCCTCTGGTCCCACTGTGTGGACAATGCAGGATGGACGTGATTTGGAGAGTGAGGTTGAGGTGGCGAAAAGGGGCTTTTTGTTCTTGTGCATTAAAGATGCCTGATAGATTGCGCCTTTTCACTTTACGTTGCTGGGTGGGTCGTCCAGGACCGACAGCCCCCACGCGATGAATCCCGGAAGCACTTTTGTACGGGGGCGAAATCAGTGATGCCGGTGGAACGAAGCGCGGGCCATGCTCGGACCTGTGGGGGAGAGTGAATGGGCGGGAGATCTGGACACGCTAGACAATAAGGTTCCGCTGGGAAAGGCCTGTCTCCATTCCACCCCAGACAATGGGCTGCGGTCCCAATTGTCGGCTGGAAACAAATCAAAGGCGCACTCGACGGCCCCGCGTGTGCACCCCCACATGGCCCCAGTCGGTGTGCCGCCAAGTATATCATTAACCTCGCAGTCGATTGGGCTCGGGCGCCTGCGCTCGTCCTACCGCTTTTCCCTGATGTCCTTACCTGGCACTAGTCTCTAAACCTTAAGTCAAAGACACCACTCGTCGTCCAGAGTCATGCAACCCGCTCTCGCAAATGTCATACCCATCGTCTCTCTCGGCTCCTTCTGCCTGCTCCTCCTCACCCTTTTCGCATACCACTATTGGAGGAGAAACGCCCGACGTCAACTGGATGAACACCCAGATTACGAGGTCGAGGAGATACCAGGTACCACGGATTTCGTGATGGTGGGCAGGAGGGGACACAGTAAGAAGAAGGTTAAGAAGCCCAAGTTGTGGGATGTATGGATCTTGAACTTTGGCGGAAGGCCTGCGCATGAGAGGAAACTGAGCTCAGGAAGCTCGTCTAGTGACCTCTCATTAAGCAAAGGCGTCGGGCACTGGGGAGAGCTCAAGGTAGGCAAAAACCACTAGCATCGCTGCCTCTATAGGATATGGAGTGTGCTGACTTTCGTGCCCGCAGCCCATCTCGGTCACCTACGTCAAAAACCCGAACAAGGCGCAGATGCCGTCCATTCCCTCACACCTCGCCTCCCCGGGCCCAATCTCCGAACCAACGACGATCACCATGGATGGCGACGCTCTCATGAGAGACCTACCGAGCGCTTCTCAATCTTCGCTCTCGCAGCCCCCTTCCCGGGATATCATACCCCATCCCGTCCCTGGTCCTCCACCGCTCGAGAACCTCGCCACGGAGCTCTCGTCGAGGTCGTCGAAGCGCAAAAAACACGAGAGCATGGGTGGATACGACAAATCTACAATCGAGGCGGTCCAGGTGTCCGTATTGATTGCTATGCCGCAACGACCGACGTCCACCTATCATCGTGCACCCGAGTCCGCAGGACCGCTAGAATTGGGTGTCGTCCACATTCCTCTGGGGCACCCTTCCTCGAAGTGGGCGGCCAGACAAAGCATCTACCCCCCACCTTCTTAGCCCCTCCATCACCTCACGTTTCCCCCGATCCTGTCCTCTCAGCCCAATGCTTTTTTTTTCTAGAGGTTTAATGTCTTCCGCGAGGGTTCTTGACGCACTCTCAACGTTGTTAATGCCTTCCATGTATTTTTTCTCTTTTATCTCGCCTGGCTTGCATCTACTGTATTTCTTACCTTTAATATGTACCCTTGTTGATCCGCTATCGCGCTCTCTCCTCTCTCCCACCGTTTGGACTCTTTCCGTTCATGACGTCTTGACTATGTTGTTATGCAATGCATTTGGGTTCCCTCCGCGACATATACAAGGACAAGGCAAGCGTGAAACCTTATCGATCTGCTATCAAGATTTCCGAGACAGCTCTCGAGCCTCCTTGATCCTAAAGTCCCAGTATCTTGGTGAAGCGAGGTGGGTCAGTCGATTGAACCTTAGTTTTAAAGTTCATGCAGAGCAGCCTACCGTTTCCGGATCACGTCAAGACTGTCTCCCAATAGTTTGAACAACTGTAGCAACCCGGATTGTGGTGAGGTCGATCAACAAGACCGCTCGTGTGGGATCATACCTCCGTGGCTTCTGGGATTCTCCCTTGGCTCTCTCGGATGTCCGCGAGAAATTCCACCGCTGGCACCGCTGGGAGCTGGGCCCCCTCGCTCGGCGGTGGGTTATCCAGGTCGACAACGGGATCGGGACTCTCCTCTGATTTAGTGTAAGGGACAACAAATTCCTCTATCGACTCGTAAGGCGTTTTCGTGCGATCAAGGATACCTCTCATGTAATTCCACGGGGAAAGGTTATTTGGCGCGAGGGAGATCTTCCCCTTGGTATATCTGGATTCGGTTTGTCAGCGTAAAACCGGTGCGGCAGGAAGGAGTACGAACAAAATCTCGCGTCGCAGGGCACCCTCCCTATCCTCGTCCCCTTGCCTGACCCCAGAATCAAATACGACAAAGAACCGATGATGCCAGGCGGAATTATTTCTGACGTCCTCGTTTATCATCCGTTCGATGAAAGGGATTTCCACTGCCCAGAGCTCGTTTCGATTGAAGTTTGAAAGGACCCACTGGCGATAGGACCAGGTATGATAGTTCTTGGAGTCTTCGCCAAAGACCTTCTCGATAAATTTTAGTTCCTTCAAAAGCAAGTCGGAACTTTTAGCCTCGGGGCCTTTGGAGTAGACGTATGTCAACAAGAGGCGGCGATGGTGCCAGACTTGGTAGATCTTGAGATGGGACATCGCAATCTCGTCCATGAGCAATAACTCGAGATCGAGAGACGAGTTTATGGCAATAAGTGTCTTGTACCGATACTGCCTATTCAGTGGTTAGGGTCTGCGGCTTCCTGTAATCAGGGGGGGGGCTGTACTCGCCATGCAGAATAGTGCGCGGGATTGAGCCTGATTATATCTTCCGTCAATTCTAAGACACGGTTGCTCATTTCGCCTTTCTTGACTATACCACGAAAGTAGTCGGTACAGTCTCTATCTATGCAGTGAAATCGGCTCTCAATTGGATCCCTGGATGTGTGTAGAACGAGCCGTACACTCATCGGTGTAGAAGATCGGTGCGAGAGGACTCAGCGAATCGTGCTGCGGTAACGGGGTGATATCCTGCCACTCTGGGCGTTGCGAGTAGGGTAGGGCACCGGCTGAGAGGGACATGGTTGTCTTGTTGAGAGGAAGGTGAGACAATGAGGATTCGGGATACCGAAGGTGTCGGAACAATCGCCGAAACACGTGAGAGCGGGTATCGTTCACAACGCGAGGCCGTCCCCTCCACACCCATCCGTCCGTCGGCGACTGAGACGGCGACCGTCATCCCTTTGCACACAGCTCACATAGAGGCAGGATGGCTACCATCGAGCGACCGAGGGACGCTTCCTACTCACCAGATCCTCTTCTCACTGCTGCGATCCCTACACCTTTTCCCCGAGAACTTCTCCAGTCACCACACACCCAGCAGGAGGGCACTGTAAGACCTGCGACTGCGCCAGCGATATCCACCACCAACTCGACCGCCGAACAGCCCACCCAAGATGTACAACATGAACCCACTAGGGAAGATATGGTGAGTAGTCGGCTTCTCGTCGTACCATTTGTTTTCCCCGTGGCTTATGTCCGTCAGCAAGATATTGTTCCATCTATCTACAACGTTCAGAATTCGTGTCTTATGATCCTCGACGACCTTCTCTCTTCGCAATTATTCTTTGGAGTGGCGGTACCACAAACCCATGACGCTACTTCGAGCCAGTCATCCGCCTCACTTCTCTACACGCTGGTATCCAAACTGCGGCAACTTGACTCGGGAGAGTCGATGGTTGAAATCGCACCCGCGCACAACGATGTTGCATTGTTGCGCGAACTGCACGGTCGCATTGATCGGCTGTTTGAGTCTTCCGAGTCGCCCTCTGTTGATGCTCAACTCGCCGAGACGCTGGTATCCCTCTTGAACTATCTGCAGCGACTCCTCTCAGTGCGCGCGAGCGACGCCATCACGACCCCTCCCCTATCCACAACCCCCATCACATCAATCCCCGCTAATCCGAATGCCTTCGACACCCTCAAACGTTCTCTCACGGAATTACAGAACGATCGAAACCTACACACGCCTGCCCGTTCTAGCCCCGTCTCCGTAGTGGAGAATGCATTGCTATGGTCACAAATAGACGTCACGTTGGATCAAGTGACGACGCTGTGTCGGCAACGCCAACAAACCTTAGAACCCCTCCTCCTCCCCAGCAATCTGGATGTTCTCCCTCCAGAGTACGACCTTGCTGGGTCCCCTACCGATGATGTCCTCCCCGCATACGACGGTCCGCGTCCCTCGTTCACTTGTGAAACCAAGGATATGAAGAGACCATCCTTCTCTCAGGACAGAATCGCTCCTACGACGATCCAGAGCGAGAAAATGCGACTGGATCTAGAAGCCGTCACTATCGCCATCGATAGACTCTACCTTGTCGCTCCGCAGCTCCTCGACCAACGAGTTGAACTGAAGGCATCCAAGATGGCGGAGCTAGAGAAAGCGAGACAGGCAGGAAATCGCAAGGGCAAGCAAAAACAAGACGACCTGAGGGAGCTAGAAAACATGGTGGAGATGATTGGTAAGGCCTCAAAAAGGAAGATAACCGAACAAACATACACCATGGATAGCGATACCAGAACAAGGCAGGAGAGAGCGCGGCGGAAGGAAAGTGAACTGGTTTGTGAAGCTCGATCCCAACAGCTCCAACAGTCGCTAAACCCTTTGCTACACAGCGACAAACGTTCGTCGAACAATTGGCTGGACACTCTGATTCGGGCAGGTTACGCGACCAGGAAGCCGTCCTCACCAACAAAATGAAGAGTCCGGAGACCCTTCTTACCCTCCCGGAGTTTATACGCGAATCGGTTCCCCCTGAAGTCGTGAACGCAGATCCACGCGCAGTTCTCACCCTGCCAGAGTTCGTGAAGGAACCCATTCCTCCCGGCATTGACCCACCAAAGGTGGTGGCGAGAAGAAAGTCGATCAGGGGGCTCCGAAACAGAAGCCTCTCCGCGCCGTCGTTGGATTGGATCTTCTCTTCTAGTTCAAGAACAACTTCGGAACGTAAAGCGCACAAAAGGGTTCAGAGCCCCCCTAAATCCGCCTCTGGCGCAGGTATGGCCTTTGTCTTTTAAGTTTCTATTTTTCAATATAGTACCAAGTAGGTTCGCTTGAGCTCCACTACGTCGCCGAGCATCACGAAAGCCTCCAGCACGTGATGGTTTTCTTCAACGTCACCGGCGCAATCCCAGGGATCAACCTGGAAGTCGACATCCACTCTAGCGGGGACAACACGGTCCGATTTCTTGTGTATTCTGGCGCGAAGGCCACCCTGCCATCCCCCCTCCCCGCTCGGGTTTCCCCCGGAAAGCCAACGGTCAAGGTTCAGAGTGGACACTTTGAATTCAAACTTCCGACAATTGGTACACCTGAGCTTCCTCCCCCTTCTGCCGTGGAGATGTACGACGCCACCGCTTTATCAAAGTCTATGCCCACGACCTTCATCTGCTCCTCGTGTTCTTTGCCTCTGGTGCAATCAACGAGGATAAAGGAGTACAGAGACCTTCCCTCAGAACACTGGCAGGAGCTTGTGGATGCCTGGATGTGTCACACAGACCAGAAGCTACACAATGAAGTGATGGAGAACGCAAAGCGTGGTTTCTGGCCGAGAGAGGGGGAAGCACTCGTTGGAGGAAGTTACATCGTATTCGAAGATAGTTGTGTTGCCAAAACTCACCTTCGTCAGCTCGAAGCTCGAGAGGTGAGCCTTTAATCAGGTTTCCGGATGCAAAGAAGGCCATCATCGGGATGTCACCTACCCGTGGCCTGATACACGCAGGG
>QFEV01000723.1:0-21788 GCA_003316405.1 Thelephora aurantiotincta
AAGACTCATTGTCTATATCCTAGACTCGGGCCCAAGCCACGAAACATTATCAATCGAAAGTAGATTACCTCCAGTCCAATCTAGAGACCTTGCAGGAGACGGTCCTCAAAAAGCAAGAAAACTTGACCTTCGTGGTGAATGTTCTCCAGTCGAAAATACAGGCACAGTCGGAGGCCGGTACTCGCAATACGAAAGATTAATTTCCCTCGCTGTTTAATTCGTCGGTCCTCGGTTAACATATGCACTAACAAACGGTAATGTATCTCATAGACAATCTACAGTTGAATCGCAGGATCACAGGGTACAAGTCAGACAAGCCTTCACAAAAGACCCGCGAGTAAACTGGCTAGCTCACCCCGTGCAGGGGGGGTGAGATGCGAACAGGACCTCGCCAATCGCTTCATTTTCCATGAGCCCCGCCCCGAATGCGGAACACCCCGCGGATTATGGAGCCACGGGAGATCGTCTGGCGTCGTGCATCGCTGAGCAAGTTCCGACGACGTATCTTCTCCCGAGCCCGAACGATCCTGTTCACGGTTGCCCCGTGAAGCCTTCCGGCTTCGCCATCGCTGAGAGGTCTGTCACGAAGGCAGAGCTTACGATACGCTGCATACAGCCATTCCTGGTCAGCCCCAGGATTCTGTTCTGCGATGACGACAGCCATGACGAGGTTTTGCTCGACGAGGATGTTGAACAATTCTTTGTACACCCTTTCTTCGACGCTCGTGATACTGTAACATCGGGAGACCCGCTTCAGCCTATCCCAGTATTGGAATGGGGTGACGCCGGCGGGGATCCCTTGTGTCCTGGCCTTTGGGTCAGTTCACTCGTCAATGACAACCATTAAGATGCTACCGACTCAAAGTCATTGTAAAAGTGAACCAGTGTCTCGAAATCTTCGAGTGCGACGTTGTTTAGTCTGATGGCTTGTTCTTCCGACATTCCGTCACCCCCCAATCCCAGCGTAGTGAACATTTCGCATAACATGCCGGGTTCCGACAGGATCGGTCTCTTCTTTATCCAATAAACCTTGCCGCATCCATTTATCTACGAAGTATGAAACACTCGGGTTCGCTAAGCAGTGGTAAATTTGACGTACCCTGAAAGCCACCATGTCCGCCTGCACGGTCGGAGGTTGCTGACCGACGGACCCGCCGTCCACTTGTTCCCTCATCCGAGTGGAATCCTGCGGGGGGTTCCAAGTCCGTTCTCTGCGGGACATCTTCGTGGTGAGAGGCTAAGCTCAAAAAGTTCCATGTGCGCCAAGTCGACTGTATCTACTCAAATCATGGAAAATCCGTCCCGATCCCGGAGGAGATTTCACACGTTCACCACGCTGCGCAGCCCATTCATTTGGTTCGAGTGCCACGCGCTAATCCCTCCGGACCCGGCTCAGGAGCCCGGCACCCGGTGCAAGCGACATGCGGAAGTAGGGAAGTCTGGCTTACGACATGCGGGTGAGTGCACATAACATGGCGGCATCATTATGCAACAAGAAACGTGTCGAAGAAAAGGTGCGGGAAATAAATAAGATCATGGTAATTTACCCTTGAATGCCTCCATTATTACAGCATCTGCAGGGAGCGAAGTGGAAGTAGAGAAGTTGTAGATCGCCTCTCGAGCTCGCGCGACCCGTGCCAGAGTGATGATGTCCAATTTTCGTGCCTCCGCATCGCTCAGCGGTTTCTTCCGCAGACAAATTTTAGAGAAACTGGGAAGCATCCATTCCTCGACGTTGACCATCGCTCCGATGGCAAACTTCTCCACGGGACACATGGATTCGAACTTGACATCTATGGCCCGTATCACCCGTGCCCGTATCCGAGTGAATCGGAGACGGGTTGCAACAGAGAGCAGGTTGACCCAGTACCCTAGATTTTCGTTACTGAGGTCGTATCTAGTTGCCGCAAACAGCCTCAACTTATTGTTCTTGGTCTCCGAGAATTGAGGGTAGGCTTACGAAGAATAGAAGAAACGTAACAGCGCCTCGAATTCGATGGGTGTAACCCCCGGAATCACAATAGCGGTTTCGTCAGTGGTGCCTTCCAACTGTTCCTCTCCGTTCACTTCCACGAGCCGTAGAGGGCATACTGTGAACATATCCGCGAGGGCGCTGGGTTCAGAGCGGAAGTAGTGGGTGTGGACACGGTACAACACCCCGCCGACCTAAGGTTTGGTGACGTACATTATGAGAACGTTCGCACTTGTGCCGCTAAATTTTGATTTGAACCACGCACTTTGAATACCACAATGCTATCATCTGAGACATAGAAAGTTTCAGACCTTCGACGTTCAAGCGCTGGGTCAATGTCGCCACAATTGCTGTTTGACGCGACACCGACGCTTTCGGGGGTGAGGGGTGAGGTGGAATAACCATCTGGTTGGTAGGTCCGCAGTTGTATTTGTTTCTCATTGTAGTGCCGAACGGTCGCCACAATTAGAGCCACAGCAATCGGACAAAGAGAGGTGAGGAAGTCTCTGGAAGAAACGCCAGGGATAATAGGAGGTTCGGGCGGTGCATCCATTTGCCGTATCTCTGTCAGAGAAGCACTCGCACTCAACTCCTTGACGCCTGAAAGAAGAGAGAAGAGTAGAGGGAGCATTCTGAGAGTTGGAGGTCAGGGTCGACGTTTGAGGTTCTCCGCTGAGGCAATTTTGAGGGGACCCCGGACTAATATGCCCACGACGCCGGTGGGGTACGTATGCACAGTCCCCGTCATTCAGATGGGATATTATGTTGTTATCGATGAGATCAGAGCGAGCACGATCAAGTTGCCGATCAGTTGCGGCAAGCCGACCACTGAGGCAAACGAGGATCGGCGCCCAGTGTCGCGCAGGGAGTTGCCAACTGCCGGTAACTCACGCTAACCTGCCGGCCTACGTCCAGGAGTCAGGGTATCAGCACCACTTTCTAAAAGTGTGAGCACGAGATACTTCGGAAACCGAACTGCATGTCCGTGGCGTCCAGAATAGAACATAAAGATACTTGCTTCCCCCCTTCCCACGCCTCCCCGATACACTTTGCATCGGAATGGGGGATCGCAAAAGTTAACAGGGTATAATATTAGTGGTGTCTGATGGCTGACGTCGACTTGTACATTGAGGACGAACGGAGAGTCAACGAGGGGAAGATAACCACAGTGTACGGCAAAGCTGGGATTGGACATAGGTATCTTATCACCAACATGGAACTTTCACAAGGAAGGAAGGTGGTATATGTGGTTCCACAGGAGTGGTGATCGGCGGCGAGGGAGGCGTTTGTTTGGATCCAAAGCTGTTGCCAAACAAAGGCATCCGGTTGAAGCAACCGGCCGATCTTCGCTTCGGAACACCCAAGGCCATCATGAACACCGAACCGCTCCGTGTACCATACGGCGAGACGTACCGGGAAAAAGCGTTGCGAAAATTCAAGCAGCAACCACTTGTACCTCTGGGTCCGTCGAATTTCACCCTGGAATGACCTACGTAACTGACTCTCACGACAGGTGCTCTTGCCACAACGTTCACACTTCTGATGGCTTCGAACAAATTGAGGAAGCGTCAGTCCAAGGACATGAACTACTGGCTACGCGCTCGCGTGATCGCACAGGGATTCACCATCGTTGCGGTCGTGGCCGGTGCCTGGATGATGGGACAGACAAACCCCAAGATTGACGGGTCCGCACGGGAACAAGATGAGACGCTTACTACGTTGCAGAAACGAAGAGAGTTTGAGGAGAGATTGAAGAACGCCGAGGAGAACCACAAGCTTGAGCAGGAGATGCTCAACATGTCCCCCTCAGAACCGACAAGGGACCCTGCAGTCCACGATATTGAGGCGCGGCCTCCACAACTCACGCAGGCATCCGGGTGGAACCCACTCGGTTGGTTCAGGGGGTCAAACTCAAAGTAGACTCCGAGCGGTCCTTCTGACAAATCACGTTTGTGTCCCGTGAGTGCCTACTCGAGCCTCTCCTCTGTGGACGGATGACCGAGTGTCAGAGGAACCCACTCTTGGGAACTGTATTGTCGCCAGGACCACCATCGTCTGCTGTGCAACCTCAACACTTTGGCTCGGGGTAACGTACCTACTTTCCACGCGCGACCCTCAACGATCCTTCGTCATCTCACTTTTTGGCCCGCGTAAAACATTGTACACCCCTTACTCGTCGAGATCTGAACCTTCATTGAGACGGGTGGAACCACCAGCATTGAACGATCAAACTACAGGCTTATCCATACACCAACCATGCTGTTCTCTGTATACCCAATCAATCTTTCAGGAGCAGATCTGAGTCTGCTGTGCGTATGCTCTGCTTCCCAATACATCTATGCCGACAAAGGCTAGGGGTCACAGGTTAATCATGTTGTTGCTGGCAAAGAAAACGTTCATCACAGCTCTGAGTCGAGGGATCAGGAAAACCCACATCCGGATTATCCTCCATGCAGGGTGGATATGAAGACGATCTCGTCGTTATCTTGCAAGATGTAATCGCCTTCTCCTTCCAACTCCCAATCAGTGTCGTTGATCAGGACGAGAATGCCCGGTCGTCTGGAGTGTATCAAGTACAGATCAGGAGCACGTCAGATCCGCAGAAAAAGGTGCAAGACCCACACTGTGTCGTTGTCGAAGAAAAGTTCCTCCCGCTCTTTCAGTAGGTTATCCTTCAGCCAGACTATCAGATATTTCACATCGGTGGGCCTTCCATCAGCTGTCCTCATCGGCATCTCCACTCTATGAGACCTCTGGTTCGAAAAGAGCAGTTCGAGGCCTCCACCAAATTCGACTCGGACTAATTTGGTGGTGGTCATTGTTCAAGACTATGGTAGGGGAAGAGTCTATCACGCGTCCTTCAGACCACTAGCAACAACACACGATGAAAGGTCCAACAACGTGAAAAAAAAAAAGCCGGGCCGGACGAGGACAATAACTCTAATGAATGCCTCGAGTCCTTTCGATCTTGTCTTTCTCGACCACGAGTTTCCAGCCTCCGTAAATTGAGTTCACGACCGCACTCCGCTTAAGCACCACGAGGTCTGCGACGGCACTGTTGTAGAATGAGGAGAGTTTGGCCGGGTCTGGTTCATTCTGCAAGGACGCCAAACAGGTGAGACTAGGAGACCCTCGCGGGAGAAGTACGAACCTGGATTTCCCGGAACGCGTCCTTTGTCCGGGCCAGGAAGTAGTTTCTGAAGTTATACGAGCTAAACCCCCGCGATGCCCTCAGCGTCGCAGCATAGAGGTGAAGGAGTGTCTTCCTCGATGGAGGCACAGGGGACGACATGGTGACTGTCGGGTTGGACGTCAGCGCTTCCGAGGCGTCGGGTGGCCCCGTCACCTTCCGACAGATCCTTCATGAATCTCTCGAGCAACTCAAGGGTTCAACGTTCATTGTTCACCAGCCCCTCTTCCACATCTACTAGGTGACCTCTGGATCCGATCCCTTACCGTTCAGAAGATAAAATTCCTGTCTACCGTCTTTCTTTATTGGAGGGGGGGATTCCCGGCGGGTACGGATTTCCCGCGCCACAATCGTGGAAAATAGATACTACCTTTAGTAAGGCCTGTACAGTTGGATTTCCATCCGCCTCGAGTCACTACCCCCATCGTCCCCATCGTCCAAGCAATCATGGGAAAAGGCATGTTGCCCTTCTGTTGCTCAATATCCACAATGCTTATGCGTTTCTTCTGTGATTAGTTCACGGCTCCCTTGCCCGTGCTGGCAAAGTCAAATCTCAAACACCAAAGGTCGAACCCCAGGAGAAAAAGAAGGTACCAAAAGGCCGCGCAAAGAAGAGACTTTTGTACAACAGGCGGTGCGTTCCATCGCTCTCTACCCCTCTGTATCTGGTCGTCTTATTTCTTTGCTTCAGGTTTGTCAATGTCACAACCCTACAGCAGGGCGGAAAACGACGAATGTGAGTTCGACTTTCCGCGCCCCGGCTTTGTTCCCTGCTCCCCCTCCCTCCGTCCGGTGCAACGATGAACCAAGAAGATCATGCATAGTTCACACTGAACCTACGGTGTTGACACAAATTCATCACGTCTTTCGCTCCTATCTGATCTTCCGTGCTTTCCTTGCATCCCCACTTCTTGACTTGGCGCTGACGTATTGCTGCTAGGAACCCGAACTCCGGATCGTAGACCTTGTCGCGAGACACGTTGGGTCGTCGTTCATCTGTATCAGTAGAGCATTCATCACCCCTGACCTCTCCCGTTTTACCGTGTTCCCACCCAAATGCGATGCAGTACTACACCTGTTATGCTCATGCTCTGGCGAACGTGGCCCGTTGTGCTCAAAGGGGACTGAAGGAATGTCCACAAGCGTTGAAAGTCTGAGTCCAAAAAATCGCAGGACGAGGATGTGCAAGGACCGTTTGAGCTGTTGCATCATCTTCGAGATTATCCGAGAGCAGTCTTCATAATTAACTCCTCTCTCTCTTCGGATATGGTTTCTCCGTCCTATTTCAACAAGACCCACCCCATGGAACCGTCAACCTCTTACGGCACGCGTCGACTCCTGGGGAATGTCACCACGGCACGTCTATTTTGCCGTCGCACGGTAGCGTTCTAGGCTTGCAGAAACGGGATTGTGGCGCGCCGAATGCCTCCGGACGATGACAGCAGGTATGATGTGGATTTTCAGGAATGATTCGACAATCGCCCGGGTGTTTCATGAGCACCTCGTTGACAAATTCGGAAAAGGGTATGAAGGGGGACTACGGCCAGGTGTGTGAGTGTTTTTTTACCGGTTGCCGCGTCTGGAAAGGAGTTAGATTCAGTTGGTCTCTCGAATGGGCTGCAGGGTCATTACTCAATATTCACTGACCGGTCTTCATCTGAGGGGGACGACAAAGGTCTCGGGTACGCGGACCTGATCGACTCTGTATTGACGATCATCGATCCTCTCGTGGGAAGGTCCCTCCAGGGTTCATGAATGCTTCGCTTGGGTTCCAAGTCCACGGAGTTGGATCACCAGCTTGGGGACCAGAGAGGGGGTTGCTTCTTCATCCCATCACAAGCCCGTTGACGCGGACCTGAGCTGATCATCGCTCTTTTGATCCACTCCGTTGTTCATTCTGCTTTTTCTTCTTTTTCCAAATGTTCGCCCCCTGGTTCCCTCGCCACCTTCATTTTACTTTTTTTACGTCGTGAGGGCGTGGGATGTGTGTGAAATATCTGAGTTTGGTGTTCGAGATCCCGAGACTATTTCAACGACTTGGTACCTCAGTGGCCGTCCACCCTCACCGATCCCCTCTTCTTCCTCCTTTCGCCACTCGCCACCTTACTACATTTCCTCCTCTCTTCATCTCCAATGATGCCAAAGTCTTGCTCTCAGTGTCGGTGAGTTTCTGCTCCCGCACCTGCAGAAGTACGAATGTTAACCCCTCCCTTATCACATCCTGTCTTCTACCAGGATCAGGAAAATCGTGAGTACCCACCGCCACCAAACGACCGCATTTGAACATGTTTGCTGATTGTCATCGGTTATCTACAGAAATGCGATAGAAAGTTCCCTCAGTGTTCGGCTTGCCAGAAGTCACGCCGTGGACTGGAATGCAACTTCGAGGCCGGGCATATAATATCTCAACCACGGCCCAAATCTCTGCCAAAGGGGGAGGCATGTGCTCCTTGTCGGTGAGCTGGTTACTCCCGATCGTGCCAGATGTTCCACCACCCTGACCCACCTGGCCTATTTCCATTTTTATCTTGATCTTCTACTGACAAGGCGAAAGAAGAAGGTTCGTAGAGGATCCGTCCCCGTGCCGCATGGAAAAGGTCGTGCTGACTTATCTCCCTTTGGTCTTCACAGAAGTGCACTGCCGAACGACCAAGCTGTAAACTGTGCAAGAGCACGGGTACCGAGAAGGATTGCATTTACGAGCCAACGTGGAGGGTTCTATCCGCCACGGATATAGAGAGCATTTCACGAAGGAACTCGACGACGCCTGTCAGCTGTAGCGAGGACGGGGAGTCTTCGCAGGCTGACGAATATGATTGCCTTTCATGGACTAGCAATTGCGCTGGAAATGTTGGCTACCAGAATCATGGCTCCGAGTGGCAGATTGGTGGCTCTTCGATCGCTTCCCATCAAGCATATCCCACTCCGTGCGGAAACGTTTCTATTAAACTCGATGGGCAAGTGTCTTCCCCGGCGCGATCGTGCATCACTTTCAATATCTGGAGACTGATGGATCCACATCTCGCCTAGACAACAGCCTAGTCTTGCGTTGACCCACCAGGACTGTCCACAACCACCTAGGACGACCTACAGTTCCCTCGCAGAATGGAATGGCTGAGACGGAATGGTTGTCTGAACCCCTTATTTGACCTCTTCTGGGATTGAGCCCACGACGTACACTGCGAGCCACCAAGAGCCAATATTCAACAAGTCTCGCCTCAGCTTCCCTGCATACACACGATCGTGCAAATTCATGGGTCCGATCCTCATCATATCATTAGATTCCCCCACTTCTTGGTCCTTATCCGTTAGAGGTATCATCTGCTCCAGCCCCCCTCGTTTGTACATCGAAAGGGACTTGTATTTTGTCTAAGTATCCTCGTCGTGTCGCATACATCTGAATGGCATGTTTCACGGCTCATGACCTTAGGTTTGCAACCACACCGCCGTTCGTTCACCTGGGGATTGGAAATTTTGGCGAAGGGATCTTGGACGGACTTGGAAACCAATCATCGGGATTCGTAGCTAATCCCTGTTGGACAATACTGCGCAGCATCTGCTACCCGAGCTCGCCTCTTCGTGATTGTTCTAGTCCCAGGGGGAACAATCCTGCCACAAAGGCTGGTGGTCCTTTTGCAAAATCGGCTTCCAACCTGATAGACGGACGCTGAGAGTGGCTAGCGCTTGTTCCGCTGATGGATCGTGATCGATCACCTTCCCCAAAAGGAAGGACGATCAGACCACGCCGTTCTGACACCCCTCGCTTCCGACGGGCACACCGGCGAGTCTCGTGTGTCAGGCTTGACGTCGCCTGAGAGGGCGGCGCGCTGGGTCAAAAATATGTGCTCCACCGTTTCTGGACGGTATCGCACGGAGCGGCTGGTACCTCATCTGTTGAGACAACGGAGATTGCGAGATGGAAATATGTGGGATGACAATGTGATAAGGCCCTGGGGACCGCCCTCGGTATCTCCCACCTTCGCCTGTGATACAGGGCGCATCGGACAAATCGTCATCTCCTCCATGACAGATAATTCCATATCTTTCCCTGCACCGTGGTGCCCGGTTTTTCCTCTGAGGATCTAGGGGAAACCGAATATCCTCGCCCAAGGATCTGATTCATGTGGCCTTTCTTGTCTTATCCCTCTCTTTGTCCTACTGTGAACGAGAGCACGTGTGGTCGGACATGAAATACATCGAACACTCCTCTCACTATTGTATCATTTATGTTCACGCTCCTTGCTCTCTCTGCGCCACTGAATGAATAGAGTCCAGCGGAGATGAATGCTCTGCTTCTGGAAGTTACCATGAACTGCACGTCCGCTGGGAGCTTCACACTCCGTCGATTGATATTGATAAGCCTTGGGCCTCACCCCCTCCATGCGCACAATCGGCGATTCCCCCAAGTAAAACTGTGGCTGGCCAGGTGTGCGAAGGCATAAAACGAACAGATTGTAGTCTGGGATTCCACAGCGGCCTCTCTCCTCTGCCCTATCGAAATGTCTTACACGTCCTACTGGAAGGGAAGCCCGGGTGGGGCACGGAAGTAGGGAAAGAAAACTCCGACGGTGTTTTCTTCTGACGGCTCGTGGACTCTGATGGACGCCGACGGTTCGTCTTTCCCGACGGGTCCTGGGGTTGATACACAGCCTGCACCGACACGGACGCCAGGACGCACATTAGCTCAGGATGGAAATAAGGACCCCGTAGTAATATCTCATCTTCGCTGGTCCGAGAGAAGCGGGACTCACATATCCCCGTTACACTAGGATGCGGGTGTACCGGAAGCAGCCATCGCGTAGGTGGTTCTGTTGCGTAGATTTTTCTCGCTTCTGGTACTCACTTCTCGCCCGCCTTCGACCGAACTCCTTGTTTCTTATTGACTTGTGATATATGACGATTTGTCGGTTTGTTAATCCGGCAGTGTCATGGGCGCGACAGGGAGTGGAAAGTCGACCGTACGTCCCTGTTTGCGGCCTTGCTTCTGGATCGCGGATCGCTCACGAGGCTCTAATGCTCGTGATATACCAGTTCATCAATCTCGTCAGCGGATCCACTCTCCACGTCGGCAAAGGACTACAGTCTTGCACGGGTTCCGTTCAACTTTCCAGTGCTTTCAATCTAGGCGGGCGTCGTGTCATTTTGATTGATACCCCCGGATTTGACGATACGAAGCGAAGCGACACGGATGTTCTTAAAATGATAGCGGCATTCCTAGCAACTTCGTAAGTGAAGCGCAGATTGAGTTCAGACGGGGAATGGATTGTACCGTTCTCACGGGAAATCCCACGTTACAATTGAACCCCTTGATATGTGCAGGTACGAGCAAGGTCAGAAGCTCGCCGGTGTCCTTTACTTTCACCGGATCTCCGACTTCAGAATGGGTGGCATATCGACGAGGAATTTCAAGATGTTCCGAAAGCTCTGCGGGGACGATACCCTTCAGAATGTTGTCGTCGTCACCAACATGTGGGGGGAGGTCGATCGAGAGATAGGTGAGGAACGAGAGGCCGAACTGATGAGGGAAGATATTTTCTTCAAGCCCGTCCTCGACAAGGGTGCTCAGATGGCTCGTCACGAGAACACACATTTCTCGGCTCAGAACATCGTCCGTCTCATCATCGACAATCATCCCCTGCCGCTGCGCATCCAGACGGAACTCGTTACCGAGCACAAGGATATTTCTGAGACTGGTGCTGGGGAGGAGTTGAATCGAGAACTGAACGCGCAGATCAAGAAACACCAGGAGGAAGTGCGCCTGCTCAAGGAGGAGATGAAACAGGCGATAAAGGACAAGGACGAGGAGACGAGGAGGGAACTCGAGATTGAGACCAAGAGGATGCAGAGGGAAATTGCGAGGTTCGAGAATGACGCGAAGAGATTGGAATCCGACTACAAGGGTGAGAAGGAGAGACTTGAAACCCGTATTGCGGAGATGCGGGAGGAGACGAGGCGAGAGGCGGACCGTGTCGCCAATCAGTATCAGGGACAGATCGACGAGCTCAAGAGAACCCTTCAAGCCAACGCAGCCGCTTCCGAGAGGGAGAAAGCGCAAATGCTTCAACGAATCGACGAACTGTCCAGGAGTCGGGATCGCGCTCACGGTGGTCCATTGGGATTCGGGATTTTCTCATTGATTGGAGCCGCCTTGGACAAATTATTCCCCCTGTAAGACTATACAACAGCTGGTCTGTCTGTTACGATGACCACGTATCCCCTGATCTTGTGTATTGTGTTGCATGTACAACGACCTGAAATTTACACGAGATGTTCCAGTACCCTACCAAAATTATGATGAGCAAAGTGACAATGGAGACGTGCCTTCGCCCATCAAGGCTTTGGAGGCCTCCTACCGCGTTTGCCGCCAAAGCCCCGGGACGCGTTTGAATTCGGACCACAGGTATTGACGTCTGGTCCAGCAGGGTTACGAGCCACGTTGGAAAGAGGTTTGGGTGGTGATGTCTCGGTGTTTTGACCATCCTGCTCCGAAGATTTCGGCGGCCCAAAGATCCGTTCCCTTGCTTCCTGGTATTTTGCTTCCCTTTCGGCCAGGGTTTGCGGAACCGGCGAGGGGGAGGCTGAAGAAGTAGTCGAGGGAGTGGTCGTCGGTGTTTGCCGTTTGAGGATTCTCATCGGGGGTTGGATCGCCGTCAGAGGGGGTGAAACAATCGTTGCTGAAGTTGACGATCTCGAAACCACGAGGTGTGGCATTGGAGATTTTGTGTTCCTAACCACCCCGTACCTTAATTAACCCCCACATTGGAGAGAAGGGAAGGGAGGCGGATTGAATAGGGTGTGGCGTACGCTGTTTCCCAAATTTTCTGACTGTCCGTCTCTTCCTCCTCATCGTCATTATCCCAATCATCTGGTACGCGGGCTAAATTTGGTTTCGGCCCCGCAATATGCCTGGGATCCGATGGACCGTCGTCGTGTGCCTGTGGACCACACGAGGTCAGGAGCGCGGAACGGTCAGAATGCGGACAAAGATGACTGCCTCATACAGATACTGATCCGGGTTGTTGTCCCCAGGGATTGATTGAGTTGTCTGTGCTCGCGGCGGACATGCGGGTAAGCAACGAGTCGGGCAGACGATACCAGAGGGAGATGGAGATGATCGCAGTGGAAGAATGAAGAATCGCGATCATCGTTTTCTCCAATTGTCCTCGCCTCTGGAACGAAACCCACTCGCCACCTGAATTAAAGGAGATCCGACTGATTCTCTGTTCCAACAATCCTGCAGAATGGCAACCGTGGATCTAAGCAATAAAGGGATAGGGGAGGCGTTCATCAATTTCCCGTTTGCGACGGATCAGGAGTACCAGGTTGGCGACTTGTGCTCTTCTGCATCTCCTTGATTTGGAGGGTCGCTGACAACTCCTGACACCCACAGACGGGTTTGCAAAACATCCTGTCGAGCGAAGCCTTCAAAATCAAATCAAATGAAGAGAAGGAGAACACGCTGATCCTGTCTCGTATATTTTATTTCAACAGGTACGTGAAGATGATGCCCGCTACTTGACCCTTTCCATTTTCGTGGCTGCTCCCACTTTTTCTCTCTCCATTTTTACGCCATCCGGCTGCGGTTTCTTACCAGGAGAAACTCCTCAGGGTCACTGGGAACTCGATCAGCTTGGAGGATGCATTGGACTACGAGTCTTCCGCGCGTCTGGACGAAGAAGCGGACGGAGAGAAGCCCCACACTCTGACGCCCGTCGAACAAACGGGCGGAGAGAAGCCCCGCATTCTGACGTTTGCCGAACTCAAGGAACTTATCGAGCAGGGGAGGACTGACAGCATCCCGAACAACAAACTTATTCCCAACGTCCTCAACGTAGGTCACCCCAAATTTCTCAGCCTCGATCTAAGCCTAGAATGTTCCAGGACGCCCCTCCGAGCGAGAATACCGGAGAAATCAGAAAGAAACCATGGGAAACCTAGCATCATTTTCATTTCTGACCATGATGTACGACGCTCTGAGCGCGGTAGGATTATTTGCGAAATCGATGATCATAAAGCGGGTTGTTGTTCTGCTGCAGCTCGCGCCGCCCTCCGGGCCTTTTTTGCGGCATTAGCAGCTGCAGCTTTGTCCTTCTTGGTCTGCTCCCGAGCAGCCTATGCAACGGTGAGAAACTTGATGGAACGGGGGCAACACGATCCACAAACCTTCTCTTCTTCCTCTTTCTTCCTAGCCTCCTCCTCCGCCTTCTTTCTCTCTTCTTCATCTTTCGCTTTCTGATTTGGAGGGACTCCGGCCTTGCCCTTCTTTTTCGCCTCCCTGGCTTCTTTCTCCTCTTGTTTTATCCTTCTGATGCAAGGATCGGCCCCGAGACAAACATCCACGATGCTGCGTAGCCTGGCAGTGTCTTCTTTCTTCCTGCGAGCTCGCTCTGTTCTATTCTTTTTTTCCGTATATCGTTTATCATCTCGGCTGAGGTCGGTTGTCATTCTCAGCGAGGCCTGAAGATAAAAGATGGATGCGTACTTGTCGCTTCCTTCATTAATCTCCTTGTCCAAGTATTCAAAACTTCTCCAACTGTCAAAATTGTACCAAAAATCATAGAACCCTTCGACTTCTTCCTTGGAGGCATCATAGGAGCCTAAGAGCGGAACTGGTTGCTTTTTGCTGAATCGGGCTTCACGTTCGAATACGGGGGCGAAAGCCTCGAAAAAGGCAGTGTAATCCTTGCCTTTCAACTCAGCAGTAGTGGGAACGTCTTCCTCGAGGGACTGATAATAAGGATCAACCGAGTCGAATTGGCGGCGCCGCTCGGGATTCGTGAGAACGTCCAGGGCCTTTTGAATGCATTTGAAAAACGCGTCATCGTTGGTCTCGCCGGCGATGGTCGCTTTTTTATCGGGATGGTGTTTGAGTACTTTCTTTCGATCTGGGTGGTCAGCAACGTAAGTGTTGCGATGGGGTGGGCAAGTAAGTGGTAGGGTATGGTTAGGGCGCTCTACAAAGGATCTGCGGATCGACGAGGTGGGTTACGCACGAGCTATTTTGATCTGTTCGTTGGTAGCTTTGTACCGGAGGTGTGAGAGTCCGAGCACCGCATAATGGTCTTGTTTCTGTGTTTGATGATACAAGTGAGAACAAGGTCGCACGTTCCATCGAGGGTTGTGAGAGAGGTACCTTCCACTCTTTTGGATCGAGAGATAAGAGATCTTCATCCTCTTCCTCATCGCCGACGCCTAGATCGTCGATTATTTCGTCGGATGAGGGGCCGGCGGCCAATCGATTCCGCTCTTCCTCATGTCTATCGTGAGCTTCGAACGTGAGATCGTGAACTTTTCTGCGGACGTGCGCGAGATAAGCGGGTCCGATAGGAAACAACTTCCGTTCCGTCGAGGCTTTGGGCCGGGAGAAAAAAAAGTCCCAAGGCAACAGTCAATCTCAAAACCCGATGGCAAAAATGGAAACCAACTCACGAGAGATAGACTTTCCAGAATCTGGCGGTGCACACCAGTTTCGTGGTAAAGGGGGAGGCACGACCGAGAGATGGATGGCGGCCATAGCTTTCGTCGAAAAAACGATGATAATGATACCCACAGGCGCCGAATTCAACGCGCGGAAGGATTTTTCCGGGCGAATCACACGTGACTAGCGCGTAACGTCAAAAGTTCAATCCTCACCCGTGACTCTCGTTAAGGGGCAATCGAAGGCCGTGGAGGGATGTCTCCAAAGCCGACATCCAAAATTCTACTCGCGCTGAAGAGCTTGGATGATAAGGGGGCTGAGAGGAAGGACCCACCTGTGACTGAGACCGGGAGAACGCCGAGAACGTACTTACCCCTCTCCTTTTCTCCGCTCTTGCGTCGGCAGAATGACCTGATTTGGACTCATCACAGACTACAGCGATCAAGGACCGAGTCAGCCATACCCGGCTACCAGGACGCTCAGCGACGACAAGTTCCCGGAACCCTCGCGAAGACCACAAGCGATGGGAGTGGCACCGGATCGTCGAGCACCTTGCCTATATATTCGTACAAAGATTACGAGTGTCCTGCGGTTGTGGTTTACACGAAAAACGAGGAGGAGGTGAATGATTTGATTGGGTGTTTGCGTGAGTGAGCCTCTAGTCTCCCGTTTGTCTTGACCATGGCGGAACCTGTTGACGTGGGCTTAGACCGTTGGGTTTTGATATGGAATGGAGATTCTTTTGGTCAAATGGGAAGACAGTATCAAGGAGGACTGCATTGATACAGATTGGCGATGACAGGATCATTCTTTTGGTCCAATTGAGTGCAATGACCCGTGAGTTAGACTTGCTGTGCTGTGATCAACATTGAACGATCCGTGGTTCATCACACACGTAGGCTTTCCGTCAGAACTCAAGGTGAGCCTTCGCGTATATCGTGGGTCATTCAAAAACTTAGGATTATCCAGAGAGTAATCGAGTCACCAGACATCGTAAAACTCGGGGTGAACATCCGGGGTGAGTCAAGTCCTCATCCAGTATCCATCGCCTTTCTTTGAACATTACCTACAGGGGATGGTGAGAAGTTATATCACGACTATGGGGTTTTAGCTCGGGGTTTGGTTGAGCTTGCTGGCGCTGCCCGGGATGCCGATGCCCTTTTTGCTGCGAGCTTCCAACGGCCTGTGGTGGCTCTGGCCAAAATGGTGGAGTGGTACGAACGGAAACTTCTGCCAAAAGGGCCGGTACGCGCGAGCGATTGGGAAAGAGACCCCCTGGATGCGGAGCAGATTGAATGTCCGTCTCATTGCGTCCTTTGTGATACACATATGCCTGATACAGCGAATCTCTAGATGCTGCAAACGACGCGGACTGCGCCGTGAGAATGTACAGAAAAATCTGCGGCGTTGCTGAAAAGGCTGCAAAGACCCTTGAGCTTCTCAAATACACCACAGATTTACAAAAAGAATACGAGTCCGGAAAACTGGGCATGATTACTACTGCGGCGACTATCTCGCAGCGGTACGAAGACCTTCCCTACTTCGTCACGGCAGAGCCTACCCCACAGGAGCTCAGGGCGTATACTCTTTGGCACACGCAGGGATTGTCTCTCAAAGAAATGTGTACTGCGCTCCGGTCTAAGGATAATCCCTTGAAGGAGACGACTGTCATGTAAGTTCGGGTGCACATGTTGCACGCTCGTGTACTGACTCGGGCTACTAGATCGTATATCGTCAAGGCTTTGCAGACAGACAAAACCTTGACCTTTAGTTTGTCAAAATTGAAAGAGTTGGTCCAGCAGGAGATTGGGTCGTGGGCACGTCATGGCTGGTGGATTCACAAACTTGAAATGCAAAATCGTGTTCAAGCTAACACTCCCAGCACTTCAAACTCCGAGTCCCAGGAGTGATAGCACACATCTGTATCGTAGTTACGTCCGCATTCGAGTATTCAATAACAGTTTCCGTCTAAAATTACTAAATTTTACAAAAGAAAAAAAACGCGTCGCGTCACGACACGCACGTGCCGCAAAATGACGCCAAGGGCACGTGCTCGAACAGGTAATGAGGCAGCTCGCGTCTTTCATTGAACTTGTCAACGCCTGCCACATACCCTTTCGCCTTCCGTTGCTACCGTTTTCGCGGTTTGGGTCCTTATAATGGAGAACTTGTGCGCTCCTTCTCCACCTCGCCCAAGTTATTAATCATGATTCAACGGATCGTCCCACATTAGGCGCAAGAAACTTATGGCGGACAAGAATCTATACCCGCAGACGATAGTACGTGCCCCGTATACTTTCATAATGTAGGACTAATCACAGCGTCCCATCTAGAGCGTTGGTTCATCCAGTTCGGATGATGTCCCACAACCTCGGAAGCCGGTCAAGCGGGTGGATCCCGCCAACGCGTCAACAATCCGCCGACCTGTCCACATCATCGAGTCGGACAGCGACGATGGCATTGAAATCGTAGTACATCGTTGCCTCCTCAACTTTTTTCTAAAGGAAGTTGACCAGATGTGTAGGTGAAACCTACTCAACCAGCCGTAACAGCCACAAAGAAGTCAGAACCCCAATCAGCCAAAGCTGTGGACTTGAAAGCTCCTAGGTTCATCCCACCAACAAAAGTTACCCCCCTGCCGGCACCCAAACCCGTTGTCATTGGGAATGACGACGAAGAAGAGCCTGTCAACATCGAAGCCGATATCAGTGGCCAGGACGAGGACGAATACAGTGGGAAATCTGCCACCCAGATCGAAGACGACGTGAAGGGGTTGTTCAAAGGAACTGTTGTCAACCATGAAGTTGAGATCGAGGAGGGCAGTGACGTTGTGCCAAAATTCGCCGACGACTTTAGGCTCCTTAATCACCAAATCCAAGCGAGGGGATGGATGAAGCAACGTGAGACTGGAAATTCGCATGGAGGAATTCTTGCAGACGATATGGGGTAAGTTTTCCTCCGGTGTTCGTTGGTTCGAAAATTGAACTAGGTTCCAGGCTCGGTAAAACCATTCAGACCCTCGTCCGCATTGTCGAGGGAAAGCCTCATAAAAGTGATAAAAGCAAAGGTTATATCCCGTCAACCCTGTGAGTTTCGTCTTACTCCGTGGCAACCCCACATCTGACGACCGTACCAGCGTGGTCGCTCCCACGTCGCTGGCGACTCAATGGGAGGAAGAAATCCAAAGACTTGTTCCTTCTCTGCGTGTGCTTCTTCATACCGGACCCAGCCGAACCAGAGGTTGGTTGTATCCGAAAGCCTTTGCATGGTTTCTTACACGGGTTGTAGATCCTGAGAAGTTTGAGCAGTATCATATCGTTGTCACGACTTATGGCACGATTCAATCCGAGTTCAGCGCGGACCCGGAAAAGAAACGCGCTATGAAGGCGTTGTTTGCGGTAAAATGGTGGAGGATTGTCCTTGGTATTTACTTCTTCCCCTAACCCGTGTTATCTGATTCCTCTAATAGACCCTCGCCTTTCCTAGATGAAGCGCATACAATCAAGAACAGGACGACAAAGAGTGCCAAGGCCTGCTTCGCGCTTGAAGGAAACCACCGCTGGTGCCTTACCGGAACTCCCATGTAAGTTGCGCCCCTAGCTTGGTGTAGCCAGGTTGCTGAGTCGAATCTCAGTCAGAACAAGGTCGAGGAGTTTTTCTCTTTGGTTCACTTCCTTAGGATCAAACCTCTGAACGACTGGGGCACTTTCAAACAACGGATCGTCGATCCGATAAAGAAAGGGCGAGCCAAGGCTCCTATGAAACGCTTGCACGTACGTCCTCCATCTTAAGACCCCCTCGATGATTTCGTGCCAAACCCCTATCTAATAGGCTGTTCTGAGATTCATCATGCTGCGGAGGTCAAAGGATGACACCATTAACGGGATCCAGATTCTCGATCTTCCACCGAAGACCGTTACTGTTGTCAAGTGCGACTTTAGCAAGCAAGAGCGAAGGTTCTATAATGTCCTGGAAGCCAAGATGGGGGAGGCGATAGCGAAGATTAAGAAGACGAATGACAATCGTGCATACATGCACGCGTTGACGTTCCTCCTCCGCCTTCGCCAAGGTAAGTCACTTTGGCCTAGCTGTTTGCAATTGATTATCGACCAGGAGGGTCTAGCATGCGACCATCCTTCGTTAGTCAATGGAGACTGGAAAGCAGACGAAGACGCGGTCATTAACCAGCCGGAAAATCCGACGCAAGAAGAAGACGACGAAGGAAAGGACTTGGCCAAGGCCCTCGACAGCTTGAAGCTCGGTGTCGCGTCAAAGTGCCAACTTTGTTTTGTTGAGTAAGTGGAATTTCCCGGGTGCCGAAGCCATAACCAAAACCGTACCTAGATTGGCGAATCCCAAGGATACGCATTGCAGCACCTGCCAGGTGATCGTCGCCAAGAATGTCGACACTTCGTACAGCGATTCCGCGAAGATCCGTAAAGTCATTGAACTCGTGAATGGTATCGAAGAACGAAGCAAGAACACAGAGAAGATCATTATTTTCTCGCAGTTTACCATGATGCTGCGCCTCATTCAGGAGGTTCTCAACGAACGTGGTCTCAAATTTGTCCAATGTAAGTAGTTCTCTCGCGTCCGTAAGAACACTAACTCACCGCCTCGATGTAGATGACGGCTCTATGAATCAGAGAGAGCGCCAGAAGGTCGTTAACCAGATCAAGAGCGATAAGGAGACGAGAATCATTCTCATGTCGTTCAGGGCTGGTGGTGTCGGTAAGTATTCCTTATGGATCGCTTCGTACGGGGGTTTAACATGACAACAGGGCTCAATTTGACCGCCTGCAACAACGTCATTCTGATCGACTTGTGGTGGAATCCGGCTCTCGAGGTTTGCCAATCACTTTGCCTTTCCGTCCTAGTCACACATTGACTGAACGATCTTATCAGGATCAAGCATTCGGTAGAGCCCACAGGATTGGGCAGAAGAAACCAGTCAACGTATGGAAGTTGACGATCGAAGGAACGGTAGAGGAACGAATTCTAGCTGTGAGCGATTTCCGATCCTCGCCTACGAGACCATGACGCTGATGTACTGACGCATTGTGTAGCTTCAGAAGAATAAACGCGAGCTTGCGGAGTCTGCGTTGTCTGGAGAGGCAAGGAGCAAGGCGGGAACGTTGGGTATGGATGAGCTCATGGATTTGTTCAAGCCGAACTACGATTACGAGGAGGATGATTAAGCCATCACTTTGAATATCTGTTATATTTTTGTGAATCTATCCGACTCTACACTCCATCACTGTTTATATATGATGTCCACGTCTGCGGGCACCTGAAGGGAGACCGGTGCGGTGATGATGTGCGGGTGCATAAGCGCCATATTTTTCAAGGCAGCGAGTCCAGTTCCGGACATATCATCCCTCCCCGTCTCCCTTCCACTCCGACGACGACCACACGGCGAAGGCGACGATCTAAATAACACGCTACACCCTCTAAAGCGCATCTAGACTTGCGGTTTCGCTCTTTCCTCTCCTTTTCCTTCGGCCATGCCGTCACCTATAGCGATCAACCCAGCATCACCGTCGCACTCAATCTTCAAGAAGGCTTCCAAGTCGGCGTCCAACCTGCCTGCAAGTGCTGCCTCGTACCTCTCTGCAGTTTCTCAAGCAGACGCGCACGCAAGAGCACGGTCGGTCGCCAACGTCGTTACCCCCACTTCCACCCCAGCTCTCTCCATGTCATCTTCCGTGACCGTCTTGTCAGAGGACAGCGTTCTCCGTGAAGGCGAGACCAAGATGTATGACAACGACGACGGGCTTTCCTACCCACATGTTCCCCCAAATTCCGAGCAGGTCTTCAACACCGTCCATTCGGAGTTTGGCCATTGCGCAAACGAGGAGTACCGCTTCACCTCCCAGCACCCCGTTGGCAAGCCGGTACCATGCCATGAAGAACAGGACCCGCCTTATTATATTCTGCTCTCAACCTACATCAGCTACATGATCCTCATCTCTCTCGGTCATTTGAGGGATTTCTTCGGTAAACGACTCAAGCCGTCTGCTTACACCCATCTTCTACCCCACGATGTACGTCGATCTCCCGATGTCTCCTATCTCGAGCCATCGTCTCTGTCATTGTTGAAGCTAATTATTCCCATCCGTTGGATTTTTACAGGGCTACGCTCCCCTGAACTCGGATTTCGACTCATTTTATACCCGACGACTTAAAGTCCGTCTCGATGACTGCTTTTCCACCCCCGTTACTGGCGTGCCAGGTCGCACGATCGTCTGTTACGATCGTGACACCAACGACTATAACGTTAACCTTCACACCACCGGCCGTCGCACTCGTGGTCTCAACATCTCCTCTTACAACTACCTCGGTTTTGCACAGGCCCGTGGGGGATGTGCTGATGCAGTTGCGGAGGCCATCTCACGATATGGACTCTCATGCTGTGGAGCTCGTCTCGAAGCCGGTTCCCTGGACCTTCATCAGACCGCTGAACGCCTTGTCGCCCAATTCGTTGGTCACGAGGACGCAGTGATTTCTTCTATGGGTTTTGCGACGAACTCCACTATCATTCCCGCTTTGGTCGGAAAGGGCTGTCTGATCATCTCTGACGAGTTTAATCACGCGTCGATCAGGTTTGGTGTAAGGTTGAGCGGGGCGAGCGTCAGGATGTTCAAGCACAACAGTATGAAGTCGTTTGAGAGCCTGTTGAGGGAGGTTATCAGTCAGGGTCAACCCAAAACTCACCGGCCCTGGAAGAAGATTTTGGTTATTGTCGAGGGTCTTTATAGTATGGAGGGGTCGATGGTCAACCTGCCCAAGGTTCTCGAGCTTAAGGAGAAGTACAAGGTTCGTGTATCGTTTGTCTTGATGTATTTTGGTGGGTGTTGACCCTGATCCAGTTTTACCTCTTTGTCGATGAGGCCCACTCCATCGGTGCTTTGGGGCCGCACGGACGTGGTGTCGCCGACTACTTCGGCGTTAACCCTAGATCTATCGACATCCTCATGGGAACATTCACCAAGTCTTTCGGTGCCGCAGGTGGCTACGTTGCTGGAAAGAAGAGTTTGATCGACCTCATTCGCGTTAGAGGCCATTCTGGACCTTATGCCGAAGCCATGTCCCCACCGGTTCTGACCCAGGTAGTCGCTAGCATGGCCAGCATCATGGGTGTCGCTTCAGAACCCCCCAAGCACTCCAACAGTGTGACATCGACCGCACTAACCCCCCACCCTGGTCCC